>JAHWFP010062802.1:0-28439 GCA_023313725.1 Lithobius niger
AGACCTATTTAGTAGATTTGTATTTCTGGAACCTATGTCGCTCTTTTATTTCATTTAATAAGAGCGCAATCGGAGAATTTGTTATGAAGGCTTCTACGCGTAGCGATTGTGTCCTCCATTATTTAACTGCCGCTTTTCCTGTCCCAACCACTGTTACCCACTATGAGCCGTGAGCTCATGATTTTTTTTGCATAAGCAGTTATTGTATTTATTTAAACTCTTGTTTTTTTTTTTTCAGTTTGTCTGGTTTTTCCACCCGAAACCTGTCATAACTGCTAAAGTTATGCAAAATAATGGATTCATCCTATCAGACTGAACGAAAAAAATAATGTGTAAATGTAAATTTTAGTTTTTTTCCCACAGTCTGATACTTGTTAGGACTCAGCATGACGGTTGACAGTTACATTGGGATGATTCAAAAACAGTTTACACAAAAACGTTTTTTTACGTCCAAACTGTTTTTTTTTTTTAATTCAAGGATTTAAAAAAAAAATGTGAAAATAGGGACAATGATCTGGATCCAAAGTCGAATTCTGAATCCGAAAAAGTGGCTCCTATGTTGGTTTTTTTATTCACCCTGTTTCTAATTTTTAAAAAAAAGAGTGTCTTTAAAAAAAATGAATTTTGGATCCAGAAACATAGTCGCTGTTTTCACTTTTTTTTTTCTAACTTTGGACTGAGAAAAAAGTTTCGTGTAAAAGTATTTTTGGATTACCCTGTTCATTTTGTGTATTGATTGATGGTTGGCAAATTTTTCTTTCTTCAATTATCTATTTGGGGCAGTATGAAAATTTTCCACATGAAATTCACATTACCAATAAATACTACATAGTGTCAATATATTTTTGTACCGTGCATATTATAGCCTATTACAGTGGATTGTTGACAATCATGTTTACGTAAATTATTTCAGTCCCTTTTTAGCAAAATGACTTTATTTCGCTGTAAAGTCATTTATTATTTTAATTTCTTTTTTTGTTCTATAATTGCCAATAAGAGGGAACTTCAGTCTGGAAAAATGAAACAAATGATTAATCAAATACAAAAATGCGTAGACGTTTCATTTGTATTCAGTTGTTGGCGTCCAATCTTTTAGGCTAATGTTTTCCAGCCTTCGACTTCTCTAATGGCCGTTTGAGGGTAATCAAGGACTACGCCAGTGATCCGCCCGCCAAGTTCAACTGTCAGACTTCAATGTAAGAACGTCATTATTCAATTCCTTCATTGCTACGTTAGCGGCCACTGGCAACAGTACTTTATCTGAAACCCATGGATTCATGGTTTTCACGAATTTAACGATGGTGAGCTTGAATAAACAAGCTACCAATGAGCCTAGAATTTGGTGAAAGAGGCGGTTTTTGTGCCCTGACACCGTTAGCTGATTCTCAATAAAATGTGTCACCTGCGTCTAGGTGAAAAAAGAATGCAAACATCGTTGATTTTCTGGTTTTGAGGAAACGAAGTAGTACTGATAAAAAGTTCTGCCATTTAGATAAAATATTTTATGCGACAGGTCTGGCTGAAATTGTTATTAAGTTCGCATTTGACTAGGAATCGTGCCTTTTTATGGTTTTACTATTGCAGAGGAGCTAACAGCAAAGATTGCAATCAAATTATGCTATTTCTATGAATGTTGGGAGCACACCACCTGTGATCGAAAAGTTCATCCCCCGTTGTTAGTGACATTATTGTTAAAGCAAGACAAACAAAAAGTTACTTCCAGTCTATAGGCAATGCGTTGAATCACGACGACAAGGACGCCGCCTGCATTAAAGCTGAAGATAACAATGCTCTTTCATTGGAGCGAATCTTCGCTATGATCACACTCCAATGTAATCTTAGACCGCGCATCACGCGAAAACCACAAGGACTATCAAAACCAAACTTTGCATGCAGAAGCATGGGAATCTGTACAAGGTTTATAAAAAAAAATCCGGAATCGGACATGGGATTGAGAAACCATCAGGGTAACAAAATGGGCCAACAGCCAAGAGCCAAAATCCAAACCACAACGAAACAGCGAGCCGTTTCTAATTGTAACGCCCAGGGTTATGTTTCGCCCGTGGTTGTTTCCCAGTTTTCGCTTGGTGTTGCGTAAACGTTCACTGCAACAGAAAATTTTTCTTCCTGTAGCCTAACACTCCCCTTTTCCTTCCAGTCTCTATCTCTCCCTTTCCTCCTGATCTCTCCCTCCCCTTTTCCTTCCAGCCTCTATCTCTCCCTTTCCTCCTGTTCTCTCCCTCCCCTTTTCCCCATCCTTTCCCTCCATTCCTCCTACCCGTCTGCCCCCTTTCTCCTCTCTACCCGTAATTTTACCAGTTCACTGTGGCAAGTTCATTTTTCTTTCTGTAATACCCTCCCTTTCCTCCCATCCACTCCCTCCCCTCCTTCTCCCTTTTTCTCCCTCACCTCTCCCCTCCCTCTCCCCTTCCACCTACCCATTCCCCTTTCTTCCCTCCATCCCCCTTCGCTACACGTAGTTAAATTTGGATGGATAGTTGCGTTAAATACTGCCCCTTTCTTCCCCTCCCTGTCCCCTTTTCCTTCCCTACCTCTTCCCTTACTAACTGGCTGCTGTACGCCTGGTTGCTGGTGACATCTACTGGGCGACTTTCCAAGCTCGACTCTTAACGTACTACTTATTCTTCTATTCGGCTCTTGACTAACAATATACAACAATGACTTTGCTCGACTGAATAATTTGTCTTCTCCAACTCTTTTGCTTCGGCTTACAACAATATACAACAATGACCTCGACATGTACGCATTCAAACAAATTAATACGCTCGCCCGTTTTCACTGTTTCATTGTTTACTTGCTGGGGTACTTGTAATGGTCTTGCTGCAATCTTTGCTTTGTAATGTAAGAAGATGGTAGTATGGTATCTCGTGCTCATGTCGATTGTGGCATCTTAAAGACCCTGGTTTTTCCGTTTGAATTTTTCCAGCTAAATTTGCCCTCTCATCGTCGTAAGGCAGATAAATTGGGTGGTCATAAGTGATTGCTAAAACAACCCATTCTAACCTCTTGTGCATTTTTGAGGACAAGGAAGATTATTTATTTATAAGCCAGGTATGGTTTATATATAAATAAATAAATAATTTTCCTTGCCCTCAAGAGGACACAAGCAGAGTTGGATCGGGTCACCGGGTCAACCGGGTCAACGGGCATTTGGGTCAAGTTTTAGGCCAGATCCCCCAGTTTGAGCACCAGAACCGAAATTTCAGGTTAGACCCGGTGACCCAGTGTGACCCGGTCACCCGAACTTACCCTGTGATCCGGAAATTCGGATCAGACCCAGTGACCCGGAACTTCGGGGCAGACCCGGTGACCCAAAATTTCGGATTAGATCTGGCGATCTAGCCTGACCCCCAACTTAGCTGCAGACTAAATTAATTTTTTCCTGTTTTAGTACCGACAGTGATTACCACCGTTTCCATGGAAAATATTTTTCGGTTCTTTGATATATCACCCAATGATGATAAAAATAATAATAATAGCAAAAAAGTTACAATTTTCTTTCTAAGTACAGCTGGTCTTACTAACATGTACTGCTAAATTCGTTTCTTTATGCTTAATGATACTAATAATATTGTTTTATCATATTTCCAAGTGTTGTCGATGTGAAGAACTAAAGTATGGTACAAAGTTAACCAGCACAACAGTAAGGCTTGACATTTACACCACTCTGTGTGGCGAGAGAACATCGGTTTATCTCATTTAAGACAAGCAAATCCAGCGTTTTACAGGGATGGCCACACAGGGGGGTAGGGGGCCAAGAGCCCCCTCCTCCTCCTCCCCGTCGAGGAAGGCTTGCCCTCCTATAGGGGAGTAACTGATATTTACGTCGGGGAACAGCCGGAAGACGGAGTCTACGTGACGACATAAAAATAGAGTTGAAAATAGAGATGGCCGATTTGTTTGCCAGTAGTCCTACTTTTGCTACTTCATCACCTCCATGATTTAAGAGCAGTCTTAGTTAATGCAGAACGTAAACTAAATATGTACAAAACAAAACTTGTTAAGGATTCCAACTAAGTTTTCGTCGTTTGAATTCGTGTTATCAATGAACTTTTCAAAAATCGTGTACAGTGAGTGGCTAAACTGACAAACTGACAATTGATATACTGCGTTAGACCGTCAACGCCATATTTAACAGGCATCTTAGTTAGAAACATGTTTGGGGTGCCAACACTTGACCAGTTATCTCTAAAAGGAAAAGGCCCGATCTTACAAGCCCAACGCACAACGTGAAGTTTGTGAGGGGTCACACGGACCCCAAACAAAAGAAGCAACAGCAGCACGGTGATCAGAGCCCGACCTCCCAACCAAGAGGATGTAAATTCAAATTAAGCGTCTAACCAATACACTACTAACAAAAAATTCACTGTGCTCACAACTGGCCGTGTACCTTAGAGGGCCAACTGTGTGTTCTTGCTAGAGTTATAGCCGAAACGTCAGCTAAATTTGTACAGAACAAAACTTGTAAATCGCGCCACGTGTTTGTCAGTTGAAGTCTGATAACAATTAATTCCATGACGACCGAGCAAAGAATCTAAATTAAGACTTAGTTGGCGGTTGATTTGCTAGTAACCCTTTTCCACTTAGCCCATCGCCAAGGTGATTTAAAACTAATTCTTAGTTAGGAACGTCAGCTAAGTCTTCCACTGTTTGAAAGGTAATTAACAGTACTTTTCAAACCAAAATTATTAGGTATTAGTTAGCATTAATGCAATAATATTTAAAAAAAATTAATTTAATTTGTAAATAAAATGTAAAAAAAAAAACAGAATTTGGTTACAATTAGGTTTTTACGCCCTCTCATGCTTGTTACGAAAAACATCCGAAATTTGTTAACAACGTGTTGCAAACGTTTCTGTTGCAAACGAAAATTGGCCCAAAATTGACCACTGGGGAGCTTGCAGCACTCCCCCAGACCCCAAAGCTGGTTTCGCCGGGCCCCTGCCAAAGTAAAACAAATTTTAACAGAAAAATTTTAATTTAATTTGTGTTCCCCGTCGGGGATTCATAGCTCCACCCCACCAAAAATCTGAAGTTGGCTAGCGCCACTACTGCCGTTTTACTGCTGTAATATTATCTGCACATTGGCTCATTCATCATCCATGAGGGGAAGGAGGAGGATAGGGGGCACAAGATTCGTACTTGATTGATTAAAGTGAACAAGTAAAGCATTTGTTGCAGTAAAAAAATTCGCTAAATGAGCGCTGGAAAGGCACGAGAATTGTTGAAGATGAGTTGGCTTACAAGACTGGGAGGTTTACAGTAGCAAATATTTCTCGGACCTTATTTTCAGTTGTTTCCCTTCCAGCCCAATATCACTGGGTCAACCCAGGTCCAGCTGGGTCGATCCAGATCAAGGTCACGAATTAGAAAACAAAAACGAGCTCGTTTGATGTTTAGGGCAAGGTTTAACTGATCCGAAGTCAAAACAGCAAAGTAACACAAATAAACTTTCCTGTAAGGTGTCACATACCGCAGGGTTTCTGTACTGTTTAGTCCACGTGAAACCTTACTGCTGTATTCCACCATGAGACACGTAAATAAAATTAAAACCATATCCCAACTTTCAAAATTATAAGAATAATACATTGTATAATATAGGTTACACACTCGCCTGCTTTCAGGGCAAAATTTTCCAGCATTATTCTAGTAAAGTCGTCTCCTTTCCGTTCATCCTATTGGTGCATACACCACTTTTCAAGATTTCATATTAAAGACTTCAAGACTGTAATTTCACTTTTATTTTCAACGACATTTCCAGGTTTTCAAGGAGTCCCACGAACCCTGAATTAATCTATGAATTAAGCACACAAAAAGTATGTTTCAGTGTTGTCGTTTAGCCAAGTAGAATGAACCAATCAGACCTATTGTGTTTTAAAGTAAAAACTGTAAAAACATGTGAATACAGCAGTACGGTTTCACGTGGACTAAACAGTACATGAACACTGTGCTATGTGAAACCTCACAGGAAAGTTTGTTTGTGTTACTTTGCTGTTTTAACTTCAGTTCAGTTAAACCTTACCTTAAACATCAAACGAGCTCGTTTTTTGTTTTCCACTGCTTATATTTATGCTTATTTATTCTTATCTGTAGGCCTATAAAAAAAAAACAGGAAAACGGAGCTAGATGAGGAGGAGTTGAAATAGGAGAAAGTGGCTTGAAGGGTATTGTTGTCGATGCCCTATAACAATTTCTTTTTTCGAGGTAGCAATGAATAAGACAGAGAACATTCATTCTTAAAGCGGTAGAACAGAACTAGAAGAGGAAGAGTTTTCGTCATGCGTAGAGGGTGACTATCTTTATTATTGGACCTGCATTATTTGCAAAGAATTTTTGTATATTCATAATCTGTAAGAGGACTGCACATGAATCAAATTGAATCGTTAAAACTATTCGACACATTTCAAATCGTGATTCGCTTGACTAACCAAACAGAATTGTGATTCGACTGAATCGTGAATCGAATGGTGAATCAAATCAAATAGGGATTAGACCAATTCGCGATTTGGGAGCGATTTGAAAAAATAATCGATCACGAATCAATTCAATAACAGATGAGTGCAATCGCGATTTGAGAATGATTTGAGAACTTACGAGTAAATCAATTCACAGAAGTGGGTTGAGAATCGGCTAATCCATGATTTGATTCGATTTGATTCAGCGAAATTTTTGAGCATTGATTTGAATTGAATCGAACTGCTGAAATCAAGTGGTGGTAACGACACTATAGTTTGTTCCACATTATGTTTTCAGAAAACTGACTGGATGACGACTCGTTTCCTTGCACTACGAGTGTAAAAACATATGGATATCACACTTGTAGACTCAACAAAGTTACTGTTCGAGTTTACGAATGGGATGTTTACGGATTTTTTGCACTCGTAGTGGAAGAAAACGTGGCGTCATACAGTCAGTTTTCTGAAAACATAATGTGGAACAAAGTATAGGAATCACTCAGCAGGGCATGGTCACTCAACTCTTGATTCGATTTACAGTAAATCGTAGCTGGACTCGAACTGATTTGCGATACAACGGCGATTTAACGCTTCGACGATTCGAATGATTTAACTCCTCATGCTCGGGAGTGAAAGCGATTCGTGAATTCATGAATTGAATTAAATCGTTACTGCGTCGAGAGCTTGATGATTAAAATTCAAAGATGGTAGTGCAACCGGGTACTGGATCTGGCTGGGTCACCAGGTAAATCCGGAAAACCGGGTCTGGCCGGGTCATTGGGTCACCGGGTGTGGAGGGTCGCCGGATCACTTGTGCAGTCTGGGTCACTGGGTCCTGGGTCAACTTATTTTCGGGTCACCGGGCCAAAAAAAGTGACCCAGTCCAACTCTGGACACAAGAGGTGAGAAAGGGTTGTTTTACCAACCACTTATGACTCGCCCAATCTATCTGCCCTACGATGTAGTGAGGGCCAATTTAGCTGGAGAAATCCAAGCAGAAACCCAGGGTCTTTGAAATGCCACAATTGACATGAGCATGAGAGACCACTTAGGCCTACCGTACTACCATCTTTTTACATTACATAGCAAAGATTGCAGCAAGACCTTGGACAAGTACCGTCGCAAAAGCAAAAAATAACATAAAAACCAATTGCAACCTATTGTGTTTATAAGAAATGCATTAAAATGCATGCTCTAACTTTAAATCTTCGGGGTAAGGGAAGTACCTTTAATTATTAACAAAGAAAGCGAAACAACAGGCAACTGAACACAAGTTCAATAAAAAAAAATGCACCAAAAAATGAAAAATAAAAACGAAACGCATAGTCAATTTAAAAAAAAAAATGAATAAACCGCTAAATAAGGCAGTGGCAAAAATAATATGCAAAAAAAAAAAGAAATGCAAAAGAAGTAATATCAGAAACAAAAGGTGAATGAAACCCTTTTGTTTCTGATATTACTTCTTTTGCATTTCTTTTTGTTGTTGTGAATGAACCCGCCAAGTTTCAGCCAGTGAAAGTAGTGATATCAGAATAAGAATGGCTTCTCACCAACTTTCCTACATGGTGTCCAAAGCCTAACCGATGTACTGACCGAAAAGTGTTCCCTAAAGAAACGAATAATATCACCCCCCCCCCCCCACAGCAAACGAACAAAAAACCATTAAACTGGGCACTGGCGAAAATAAGATGAAACAAAAACCAAATACACAAAATCCACAAGGGTGGAAGAACCCACCAAATTTCAGCCAGTCAAAGAAGTGATGTCGAAACAAAAATGGTTGTCACCATATTGGTACATGGTATACCAAGGCTAATCGAGACGTTTTCCCCTTAGAAAGTAGTGATATCACATCCGCCAACAAACAACCTCCAAGCCTATAATCTCACCGACCGACTATTACTTCAGACGTTAAATGAAAAACTTGACCATTGTTACGGATTGTAGCAATGGTCAGGTTTTATACTTAGCAGTTGTCAGATGGCTGGGGTGATATCACTACTTTCCAAGGGGAACACTTTTGGTTAGGCTAATTGGTACACCATGCACCAGCCATTTTTGTTCAGATATATCACTACTTTGATTGGCTGAAACTTGGCGGGTTCTACTCCAGTGGGTTTTGTTACTGATTCATGATTGGCTAAAAACTCACACCTTTCGAGTTAATATTATTGCTCTGTGAGAATTGCAGAAAGGCACGCAACAATTTACTTTTTTGTTTTAAACAGTGCACGCGAAAATACCCGCGGCCATGCTCTAGCTGCCATCTAGCGACCGTTTCTACTGATTGCGCAATTGCGCAAACGAGTAAGGTTCACAGAGTTGCCCCGAGACGGAGCCAGGGAACAGACACGCCGTTTTTAATAGGCCTACATGAAATTAAATATGAGAAGAAAACTGTTAAAAGAAATAGAGAAGGGGAAAAAAAAATCTTTGTTTCACAAGTAATGTTGGTTGAAAAAAACCTAAGTTAGGGAAAGAGTATCTTGGTGGAAATTACATAGCTTAGGCTTGGTGGACGTTGGTAGCCTAGTAACGCCCATTTTTTTCCCGTGGTCAGAAGATGACTAAATGAGCCACTTGTAGGTTTTCTTGAAGACATCATTCCCATGCGCCATCGGTGTAATAAGCGAAGGGTGGTGGCCAACATACGAACTACGAGTTTGAACTTCGCCATGTATTGTACCTTTATGCGCATGCTCTAACACGCCTAAACGACTCTAGCGCCACTGTTTTCATCGTAGTGGCAATTTGGTTTCCGTTTGTTAGAAGAACGTTTGACGTCATGGAAACCGAGTGATGTGAATGCTGTTCCCCGAAAGCTAAAGTGTAAGTATTTTAATTAATGTAGCATTTTGTCACGTAGGTAAGTATTTTCCTATTGTAGTGGATGGTCGAGAGAAAAGTGTAGGATGAATTAAATTACCGGATGAGTAAGAAAAACAAAATCTCTTGTCTAATTTGATCTGTTTGTTCTGGAGGTGTCCTTCAAAATGGCGCATGGAAATTCTTCCGTCTTTCCACGAGGCGCATCCTGGTGCTCACTGGTGGTAGTGGCGTTATGGTTTTACTCGGAGTTTTACTTTGTGTACATTGTTGCGAACCTGGGCTGTTATACTCTTGTAAGTGTAATAAATAAATAAATGATCGACAATTTAAATGCGATCGCGTACTTGTTGAAAGAAGGTAACAATTACGTGTGCGGCAATATGCAGGGTCGGATTGGCAGGGGTCGGGCCTCCCTAGTAATATACCGCAAGGGCCCCGGGTTGGTTGGGGGGGGGGGGAGAGAGAGATGAGGAGTGCCATACTCGTCCCCAGCACTGACCGAGCAGGACTTAAGACACAATTTTCGTAGGAATTCATTTGAAATCTTTCCAAATTAAGTTTGTTGGAACAAATGCCCCCAGCAAAGAGCAGTGTTGGAAAAAAATTACGATTTTTTGGGAAAAAAAAGTATATTTTTTTAAAATTAAAATCAAGGAATTTTTTTATTAAATCTTAATTTTTTTAATTTGAGCAAACTTTATTTAAAAGTTGTGGGGCACATACAAAAAAAATAGACAGTTAAAACTAGTAGTAGCCACAGTTTCATATTCAAGAAGCTTCAACAGTAATTATGAGATATTAATTATGGCCCACATATGGGTGCAGAAATTCACCAGCCACTGGCCAGTTGGCGATAAAAATATTTGTCCTAGTAACCAATTGGCCGGTGGATTGACGAGTGATAAACAAGGTTGAAGAGAACTGGACATTTTCACTTCTTGTTGTAAGGGTTGCTCATCAGTGTTCCGATGGTCTTAAAATCCTAAGCTATAGCTCTTCGTTTCAGAGGTTAGAAGTGTTACGTGTAGTAAGGATTTCTTTATTTTCAAGTTTTCGAATCCTGTTAACCTATAAGGCCAGTGAACATGACAATTTATGAGAAACTTGTGCTTTGACAAATTCATGGATCACCGCGTGTAGATTGAATTATTTTTTTTTTAATTGATACTGGCTTCTTGTGTCTAGAAAGAAAACTTTTTCATTTGGCAACAAAACTTTCCTAGTTGGCGACTAACAATTTTTGCTCTACTGGCCAATGGCGAGAAAGAAAAATGTGAATCTATACCTATAGCCCCACAGCGGATGGGTGTGCGGCAAAATGAAACAAGTAATTATGAGAGCAACTTAGCTAAGTAGGCTATTGTTTCTTACTCAAAGAACTTCAACAGTAATATCTCAAGAACTAAGTACTCACAGTGAAACCTTTATAACGATGTCCAAGGGTCCTTGAAAAGTCAAATGTACAATATCAGGTATATTGTTATAAACAATCACTTTTGCATGCATTGCTGCTTAAAGAGCCTCGAAAATAGCATTGTTATAACAGGTTTATTGTTGTAAGAGGTATTGTTATAACGAGGTTTCACTGTAGTAGGATATTGTTTAGTACTCAAAACATCCTAAACAGTAATTATAGCTACTTAGACTGCTGTTTTATACTGAAGTTCTCAAGATTCACTTATGACAACTAGTTGGCTATTGTTTCATACTCAAACGAGCACAGTAACAAACCTATACATGATGACTTAAAGGGATATTTCTCCCAGTGCCATTTTTCTCGATCCTCCACATCAAGTACGGCCCCAAAGGTATATTTCCTTATCGTTAGTCAATCCTTGGATTAATAACTACACTTTCGTTACGGGATAACTCACTTGCTAGACTTACCGCTCAAGCAACACGTGCAAAACTATGGGACAGAGATTCTATCTCAATTTTGCCACGAGAGCGCAAACTGCGGAAAAGATGGTTGAGCCACGTGACCAGCGCCTGCCTCTTGTAGAAGAGCGTAGTTAAATAAAATGCAATTGAACCGGCGGCCCTGTCAGCGTTTCACCTATTACTTTCATTATCAACGCAGTAAGTTCAGCGTACAAACATAATCATTCTGGCGTTCACCCACTTCAAAACAATATATGGATACAATTTCTTGTTGGGAAATTTATGAAATGCAATACCGTGCATGTGTGGTTTGATGTACTGTCGGGAATCAATCGAGCAGTCGCCGTGAGCGCACGTCACCACTATCTTGGATTTGCCCGGAAGCAGCCGTGCTGAAGCTTGGTTCGTAGTCGCTTCTACAGATGGCACAGCAAATTTTGATCGCGAGAGCTTTTGGATGGAAAGTTGCATACATTTTGTAGCGAGTGAGTAGGGCTTGGTCAATCCGTTGGTAAAAATCCGTTTTAAAATGTGGCGTCTAGGCCCTAGGAGATTTTCTGTTGAATAATTATTACCGTAACTTTATTTACTGCGTCCCACAGTATATGATGGCTTTGCACGCTTAACAATAATCACGACGTGCCATCTCTGTGTGTGCATGTATTAATTTTCTAATTAATTACCATGAGATCGAAAATCTAAAAGACTAATGTGGTAAAAATTAAAATTAATTATTCCAATAGATCGCCGAAGCAAAATTATAAGACACTAGTCTAGAAAATTATAAATTGTGATGTTAAAATGCGAGAATCAATCCTGTTTGTGACGACAGAATCTTAAACTTGATGCTGTTTCGTGTACTATTCCCAAAGCCAATCGAGACAGCAGCTACGTTTCTCGCTGCGAGGAACGCAGCTATCACCTCGGCCGACCTTAGCGCTGGTAAATGCGCGGATGGCGATCTGCGCGTGGCTGGTATGAGGCTGGCCGGGTGTTCCTTTAATAGGCTATTGTTTCATGTTCAACATAGCATTGTAATTATGGGAACTTGGTAGGCTTTTATACTCAAAATGTCTGCAACTTTTCAAGAGTAATTATATCTTGTACCCAATTCCAATTTATCGTTGTGCATCACTTTAAGTTTTATATTTTTAAAATGATGACAAATCAATGATGGTCTGCTTGAATTAACTCCTTCAAATGCAGGGAAATCCCCACCTTGTTTTCGTTTTAGAGTTCAGTTTTAGTTTAGACTCTTTAAGCTAGTATTCCAATTCCGTTCTGCATCAATTTCATTTTTATTGATTACATCATTCCCAACCCCGGTAGGGAGGGACGGGGAGGGAAAGGGACCTCGGAAGCTGTCTTTTATTTATTTTTTTATTAATGCTTGAAGACATACTAACACCAAAACGGTGAATGTTTGTCGAAAATTTGCAAGGGGAAGAGAAGAAGCAAGCATGGTAGGTAGGGGATGAGTAGGGACAGGGCCGTAGCGAGCCCCCCGCCACCCCCCGCAGTAGCGGGGGGTAAAGTTTTGAAAGTCGCCGCCGCATCGAAAAAAATTATCTTTCCCACCAGCAAAAAATTTTGTACGGTGCACACCTCTTGCTTGAAGACGAGAGCTCCACACCGCATGCTTGCAATGCATGCTTGACTCACGCGCTCACTGACGCCAGCGAAGGATAATATATTATTTCCTAACTATACTCTTACGTAGGCGGTTACGGAGATGGCGCTGCCATCTCCAAAGTAAGCCGCTTCACACGACGTCAATGAGTTTCAGTTTGATTATTGTTGACTTGCTTTGCTAAACATCCATCAAGAAATGGACATTGATGTTAAGGCAATTTTGGCATCGTGGGTAGGGCGCAAAAACCGACGTTGCGAATTTTTTCTGGATTTTTAGCTGAACAACCGTAAGTGGAAATAATAAGTGATTTTTAAATTTTATTTGTACTTCAAGGAAAATGTTGGAGGGGGCGAGGGATGGGGAAGGTGAATGGCACAATTTGTCGAGCCGGCGGCCATCTTGAAAAACTTTGGTACCCTACATCTTCTCAATAACTTTTTTTAGGAATGTCAAACTTTGGATTTTTCTTGTGGATTTCACGGATCTGTGGATAGTTTGGAATGCACCGGGGGAGGGGGGGGGGGGGTTACCCTGACACTGATTTTCAAAACATGACCACAACAAACTTACCAAAAATCTTATAGATCTAAAAATGTGATGTAACAGAAGCAGGGTTGGCAAGTTTTTGCCACCAAGTAGTTAAAACCGGTTTTTACCATCCCGGCAAAAACTGGTTGTTGCCATGTTTTTGCCACTGTGGCTCAAAATATGGCAAAAATTAACAAAGTCAAATTAAAAAAAAAAGTGTACCCTACAATAGTCAAATATTGGCAAATTATAACAGAACACCTTGAAAACTTCACATCGTTTACTTTGAAAATTTATATTTACTTCTTATTTTCCTTTCATACACTTCTTTTCATAGTAAAAGATATTCTTCCCGCAATACCTATGCAACTGACTGTCGAAAATTTTCATAGATATTGTGAGAGTAATATATTTTACAGTGAAAATAAGCTTGTGAAGCGGCTTGCTGGCGTTTGCCAGTTTTAGCCGGTAATAACCGAAAAAAACCATGTTTTTGCCACTGTCCTAGCAAAAACGGCAGAAACCAAACCCTCAACAGAAGTAGTTGTTTTTGCCTCTTGTGCAGTGGCTCCTAAGTGTCCTTAGTATCGCAAATTTTCGATAGACATCAGTCCTAGATAAATAAATTTCAGTTCTATTTTCTTGAGACTGCAAATAAAGTGTGTGAACTATTGTCTATATAATTGTAAGCGCAAGCAACGTTTTAAGCTCGGAGTGGTTCAAACTTGGTACTCAGACTTGGATAGTCTGATATATCGGTACCGGTATAATCTGTATTTGTCGGTGTTTTTACCATATTGGTATCGGACCTCTACAAGGCTTCCGACACAGATATTCTTAATGCCAAGAAACGCAACCGTAAACTGCAAAACTGTTACCACGAGCAGCAAAAGGAACAGCCATCTGAGAAAAACAAAGCCATTTGCTCAGTTTGTGATGAAAATGTAGCACGTGATAGTTCCGACGCTGCAAGTTTTACAATGACCAACTTAAAATCTGAGAAGATGAATGTACTTAGCCGTATTAGTGGGAATAAGAGAAAAAATGCTGTTATTGCTGCGCAGAACTTTTTGGATAATCTTAGCGGTTGGAACCCACGGAAAGCCAGAAATTTATAAAGTTGCATTTGTATGGACATTAAACTTTTATTCGTGATTTTTTATTATTATCGGTATCGGTATCGATCGGATCAAATAGGTTTACCCTTCATCGGGATCGGATCGGTAAAAAGGCATATCGGCTGATACCTACTTTCGTGACCCTTTGTAATCCAAGGGCCACTGTCCTCTCGACGCTGCAGGTGCCTTGTACAGGTGAATTGTTCACTAAATCATCTGCTGACGAGGTATTTTACTGTAGGAAAAGCTGGCCCATTGAGGTTCATTATGGGGTGCCCTGTCATTAAATCATGTTGGATTGCAAGAGATTCTAACCCTCTTAAGCGTTTGTCATTTTTGGAATTAGACACAAGCCTGGTTGATGTTTTGTCCCATGCAATTTTGTGAGTGGTGTCCATGGTGTGAGATGCTATGCTGTTGGTTACCACTTTGTTTTCAATATCCATCATGTGTTGCTTCACCCTTTCAGCAACACCGTTTCATGTTTCACCAGTATACACATTCTTACACTAGCCACTAGTGGTCGACCGAAACCAATTTTTTCACTTTTGGCCGAAACTGGCAATTCGGTTTCGGCCGAAATCGATCAATCAGTTTTGGCCGAAACCGAAACCAAAACCTAACCTGAAAAGTATCAATTTTAATAACTTGACAAAAAGCAGGAATAAAATAATATGAATGTGTGGCCTCCCACCCTTCCAACAAAAATAATGTTTCAGAATCTTAAAAAACTTGTCAGTCTTGTTACAAGACTTCAGGACTTTCGCTTGTATTTTTTTTTCACTACTCATTTTTTATTTTATAAATAGTCTTATTTTATTCGTGTCAGTCCAGGGCATGGAAAAGGGCTTTTCGTTCAGCAAGAGCGAGCTTTGCTTGAAAACATTAATAAAGACAAATGGAAGCATAAATACCCTCCAGTGCTACGAAGCCATTTAAATATGCAGGCCTTCCACTTGTCCTACTTTTTTGGTGAATGTCCCACTTTTGTCCTACTTTTCCTACTTTAAAAAAGTTTAAAATGCATCACATGCTGAATTTTGTAAAATACAGTACAGATGCAGGCCAGAATACAATCTGAACTAACAAATCTAACCCAATCAGATTGTTAAAAGAGAATTATTACAGTGTTCAAGGTTTCTTCTTCTTTTCCGATAATTCAGTTTCTGATATCTGCTGTGAATTTTTCAGTAATTTTCTGACGACGCTCTTACAGATAGAATTAAGTTACTTTGGTGCACATACTTTATATACAAACTAAATGATCTTATATTACAATGTCACAGGCAGTTCTCTCCTGGCAATAAATGTAAGCGAAGAAAAGAATCTCTTGCCAAACGAAAAATGGAAATTGGTTCCGAAACAGAAAAGACACCACTTTCAAAAAATTGGTGCGTCTTGGACCATTTGACTGCATATAACATACGAATACTGTACATGCAACTTCTTCACGGCAGCGTACAAGAAACTGGCAAAAATATTCCTTTTAAAGAATCCAGTTTTAAAGAACCTTTAGTGCCTTCATGGGTTGCAAAGAAGGCAAAATCTTTGCAAGAAGCACTTCAGCGGATACTTACAATGATGGGGCATCCCTTACGGCCACTTGAAACAGACAAGGTAATAGATGAATGAAAATGTTACCCAGTTGATTCTGATTATTTGATGACTTGAGAAACATAGCAAAGTTGAACTCTGAAGACCTGACTCATACTGGGAAAAAATATTTCAACTGAAGGAGCCGAATGAAGAAGTAACCTCACTTAGCAAAAAGTTTTAAAATGTGGCCTCACAGCTATAGGCGAAAATTAACTTTTTGACGTACCGGCCAGTGGCCAGCAGATAACAAAAGTTTAGTCGACACAAACGAAAGCCCATCATGCCTTCCTAGTCACTAAACAAAACTGCCATATTTTTTGGGGGGATAGGCCTACTTTTTAAATTGATTATACCCCAGCTCCAGTGAACAAACTGTGCTTCAGCAGCCGTAGGCCTCTTTATTGCTGAATCTGAAGAGCAAATGCAAATGTTTTTGATGGTAGTAATTTTAATTTCATTTATAAGCTTGAAATTAAAAAAAAAAACTTAAAAAAAGCTAATTAGAAGACATTAAGGACTCCATCAAACAATCACAATTGAATAACTTTAGCAGATTTTTGTTATATCAAAAGTGGGAAGCTCTTAAATTCTGTCAAGCTTGTCATGACAAGTGGCCAAAGTGGCCGCTGGTGCTAAATTTTTAGTCGCCAAATGGCAGTATTTAATCGCCAGCTGGCTAGTGGCCGGTGGCAATTTTTCCCTGTACTCACAGCTCATGGAAACGCTAATGTTGAACGAGGTATCTCACTCAAAACATGTGCTAATGACACCAGGGTGCATATCATTACACAAAAGTGCCATCGGACTGAGAACTGTAAAAGACTATGTATTAAAGAAAGATGGGGCTGAAGAATTCAGTGCACCGAAGCACCTATATATGCAAAACATGTGTCAGACTGTAACTTATTGCTATTATTGTTGTTCCTGTTGTCCTACTTTTTTTCGAAAGTTCAGTGGAAGGCCTGAATATGTTTGAATTTGGATTCAAAAAATTGTATTTATTATTGATGGGCATGGCAGATGCAAGCAGAATCTGTGATGGTGCCCCCTGGATGTCCTAGTAGTCGGAACGGAAATTGGATACTGCCAGGAGGTAGAAGTGGTTTCAGCTTCACCGAAACTTAAGCATAGGATTCACCCGAAGTCGAAACCGTAACCGAAACCAGTTCGTGGGTTTCAACCGAAACTGATCTATTAACTTTATGGCCGAAACCAGAACCGAAACCAAAATTCGGTCAACCTCTACTTGCCACATGGAACACTATACACTACCTCGGGTGTACAGTAGTAAGTTTCATAAATGGTTCACACAAGATAGTGCCATCTACTCTCCTGTTTAGCCTCACATCCAAAAATGGGATGGAACCAGTTTCTTCTTTTCCTGTAAAGGCAATCTCGTGTCGCCATTCGATAAGCTTTTGAAGCATCCTCTCCATTTCTTGCTCTTTTGATCACCGCTAGCCCACCGTCCACAATCCTATGCCACAACCTTCGCCCTGGTATGCCAAATTGTGCGACATTCTAGCTCCAGTGGCCGGACGTCATCTTTATACTTTGAAAGGGAAATTTGTCTATTTGGGTTTTCTAATAGGAATGTTATGCAAATTAATAATAAAAAAAAAGGCTTTTGGAATTGAAAATTCAAGATAGATGAAAGTAGTAGGGCGAGTTGACTTTGCGGAGGAAAAACCCGAACTGGAAAGACGAAGCGAGAACATGCGAGTAGGGGTAACCCGTTTACGGGGAGTGAGTGAAAACATCCAAAAAGTGCTCCAAATGAAAGGTGTACAGATAGAATCAACATGAATTAGTGAAAAACATTTGTTCTCTCTAGAAAAAAGAGAGATGGAAAGTGAATTGAAAGCAGTGTTTAAGACAAACACTTAAAGAGGTTAGAATCTCTTGCAATCCAACACGAATAATGACAGGTCACCCTCTAATGAACCTCCATGGGCTAAATTTTCCTGCAATAAAATACCTCGTCAGTAGACGATTTAGTGAACAACTCACCTTTACGTGGCACCCATAGCGTGGAGAGGACAGCGAGCCTCTGATTTAGAGGCCACGAAAGCGCCAAGCTTGAATCGCTCTTAGTTTAAAACGTTCTTTCTACAGTGGAATTGCATACAGTTATGTAAACAGTAAGTTCACATGTTTATTTGCTACCTGACGAAGATAGGAAAACTGAAATTTATTTATATATTTTGGACTGACGATGCCTGTTGAAAATTTGCGATACTGAAGAGTATAATTGTTTTTTTGAGTTTGAGTGTTTGTTTACATTTGTGTTTCTATCACTCAAAGTAGAATGGGTCAAATTCTTTGCAGGAACAGATTCATGTATAACACTAAAAACCAAATTTTTGGCTAAGTAACTTGGTTAGAAGTAGTCGCATTCACAGAAAAAACGCACAACAAAAAGATAAGTAGAAAAACTTGAAAATTCTCGGTGGACACTGGCTGCCTCCTTCATCAGGCTGAAGACACTCGAGTCGTAGTTTACCACATATCGACAAACGACTAACGATCACTTTTGAATTTTTCGCTGGTTCACAGTGAGCCTTTGCTTCAAATTCTGGGTTGCAGATGCTTGTATAACACCCAAAAGTAAATCACAAACACAATCCTAAATTATATTTGCATCCACAGAAAGAATTGGTAGTAGAGACTTGCCCTGTAGCCGCCATCACTGAACTTTTTAAACCGGCATGTCTGTAGAATACAGTAGAATCGCGCGGAACTGTAAATGTTCATCTTGTAGGCCTACTGGTGTAAAAGGCTTAATATACTATTTATTCTATAATCTTCTATTTCTTATAAGTATGCCCCTAAAAATTTCTTATTACTGTATCAAGAAATCATGTGTGGTTCTCTACGTAATAAATTTCAGCCGATTTATGTAAGTATAATGACCTAGGCTGCACCGAATCGATACTGGATCTGATTGGTTGCCGATATTTATGTATTTGCTGAAATATCGATAACTCGAAAACCGTTTGAGATAACGACCTGCAGTCCTGCAGTTTGCTGCGTTGCTCAGGAAATCATGTATCTACCTAGCTATCTTTTAACTGTTCATTACCATTTTAAGTTTGTTTTTAATTTTCATAATTATTAGACTTTTGAAGAAATCTCTTATTACGACAGCTGACACAAAAAAACTTAAGCATTCAATTTCGGTAGTATCGGTATCGGTAATTTGTAAAACCGGGTCGGTATCGGATCAGTAAAATTGCCATCAGTGCAGCCTTAATAACAACAAACACAGGTCATTAATGTTAACACGAGAATCAGTGAAACTCCGTTTGCATGTGGTTGATCTGAAATTCCCTACTGCAGAAATAAGATATAGCCTAATCAGTAAATTCTAGTTATGTAAATTTATACATATACTGTGAGGTAATTCCGGGTACTGCAGTACAATATTAGAAACTTTGTTGTCTAATGTTTTTCAGAAGGTAATCCATAGTTTTCCGAGTTGTTCTTTGTACTCGGGAGTTAATATTAGCAGGAAATTCTGTGGTAATTCCGAAGTAAGCCGAGGTATTCCAAAGTAAACCGAGGTATTCTTAGTGATCCAAGGTGATCTTTATTAATCCACATTTGCATGTAATCCAGTGTAAACTATTTTGACCAGTTAATACTCCATTGGGCTGTGGGTTGGATAAAATGGGAGAAATTCCTTTAACCTCGTAGAGGTGGGAACGTGTTGATAGCAAACGATGGGGTATTAACTGGTAAAAATAGTGTACACCAGATTACCTTCAAATTTGGATTACCAAAGACTACCAGTGAATTAACACTGGATTGCCTGTTGATATTAACTCGACATTACCAATGTTATCAAGCCTCAATTATTCAGTATACTTTGAATTACGCACTACAAGGAGTACTTCGGATTACTGCAGAGACCGGTATTCTGTTTCCTGCATACAGGATTATCTGGAAAGACCATGGATTACTGAAAATTGCCACTGAATGCCATCGGATTACTATCATTACTCGATTACCATAGAATACTATGGATTACCAAGCACTTGTACACCGGAGTACAAAAGTTGATACCCCCTCGACTGCCAGGTTCGTGTGTACATATCAAGCGATCCCTTCAACTTTGCCTGCTGGCAGGTTGAAGTAATCCTCTTGTCTTAGTCACAGCTCTCCAATTAAAATGTAGTTCAGAGAAGTAAATGTGTCGTGTTCAATACTGGGAATGTCCAAACAGTGTCTTGGAAAATTATTGGTAAAATTTAAACTTTTCCCTCTTATTTTTTTTTTGATGAATATCTTTCAGCCGCCAAAAAAAATATGGCTAAAGCCGCAAATTTTTAAAATGTAATACATTAAAACAACACTAACCGATCATGAAATTACATCCAACTTGTCTCTTATGGTGAATTGCTCGACATTTTTATGTTTCATATTTTTTAAAACCTACTCTCTTGCCAGCATCTTAAGAGTGCCATGTATTTGTACGGTCATTAGCATGTATGGTTGCTTCCGGCTTCTTTTTAAGGTTCAGGTAGTAATGTCGGGACACATGCACGTGGTTTGGCTTGAATTTTATTTAAATATATTATAAGTTGCGGTAGAGATTTTTGCCCCATCATGGATTTCTCCTTTTCTCACATTTCGTCATTTTTTCGTGTGCAGAGTTTTTCATCTTTGCTATCCTTTGCTTAATTTTGATCGATTTGGCCGAAAATTAGCTGCCAGCTGGCTGAAGTTATGGTTGGCCGGTGGTGCCAGAGCTGAAGTTTTTGTTTGACGGCTGGAATAAATAATGCTTCTGAGGGGTATCTTCCCTTCCCCCCCCCTTCCCCCGGCCCGGGCTCACGGGGGTCTAAGTGCCCTTGCATTCGGCGCGATCGGGTTTGAAAAAGTGTTAAAAAAGCAATTTTTATGAGCTATATCGATTTTTTTTTGTTTTCCCCGCATTTATCTACTTAAAAAAAGTATTTTCTCTCTTATTTTTTGTTTGGTTTTCAGTCGGTTTGCTGATGTGAAAGCACTCAAGAATTCTTTTAATGAAAAAGGCTACGTTTTTTATTTTTCAGGTCGTTACATAATTTATGGATTGCTCAGTTTTTTTCCTTCACTATTTCACTTGGTTGCATTTTCAATTTAAAATGTTATTTTTAAGCCTAGTTTTATATGCAACAAATTTAATAACAAAAATTACAGTACTTAGCCTAATTCATGGAGGAAAGGAGCGTAAAATTGCTATCTGCATCCCCCTTGAATAATTTCTTGGCAAAATTGTGATGTCGGTTTTTTACTTTGCTATGACAACTGAACTACATTGCTACGATTTTGACTAAAGCGTATTTTGTACTAATTTCTTATAATTTCTTGCCGCCGCCGTCCCTCCTCCCCCCTCCGTGCCCTCATCTCCTTCCCACAATTATCAATTATCACAGGGAGCCAAGAGAATGTCAAAAGTTGTGCCAAAATCCCCTTTCCAGTCATTAGCCTACTTGTTCAGGCAGTTAGACAACTCTGATAGAGAGGTGTGTGTTTTTACTACAGGAAAAGATACAGTAGTCAACTAGTGCTCAACATTAAAAAAATTGTGCCCAATTTCTATCATTTCCAAACATCTAATGCCTACGTATATTTTTTTTGTTCTTTTTTAGGGTGCCATGCAAGCCAAGTGGTTTAGTTGGAAGTGTTGAAGGTGATCAGAAACTCTCAAGCTTCGTGATATTCAAAGGCAAGAGTCCATAGCCAGCTGAATAATGGTTCATCCATCCAGGAGTGCAGAATATGCCAGAACGCCAGAACGAGGTTCGCAAGAAATTTCAGAGAACTGTGGAAATTTGCAGAAGTTTGGCTTGCCTGCACAGTGAAAGGCTGTGGAGATTTGAAAAATCTGTATGAAATTTTGTCCAGTAAGAATTTTATGCACCCGTGCATCCATCGCTTAGACTGAACTTAACTTTCTCACAAATTTTTTTTATCTTCATGGAGTATATCGTTATTGTGCAGTGAAGCAAACATGTCGCCCAAACTAGACCTCGCCACCATCTATATCTTCTGGCCCAGTTTCAGTCTCACTTTTTCTCCGTGGTTTTCAATCTCTTTTTCTTTTTTTTGGGATCAAGGCCTATGCCATATACAGGGTGGTCCACAAAAAACTGACGACCCAACATTTTCTAAGTACAATTTTTCTAGTTAGCACTAGGGATGTGCCGATTATCGGTACTGCCAGTTATCGGAGACAATTCCGATATATCGGTACCGCCGATGTCCACCTCCGATGTGCCGATACACCGTAGTGATCAAATGTACGCCACACTTTTTTTCGATGTTTACGGAAACGGCTATAACTTCGCTAAATATTGGCCGATTTTGACGTTCAAATACACCATTTTAACCCTTTTTTCGCCAGCTTTCCAATGGTACAAACCACAAGTCATTAGCTCCACCCTTTCTGAAGTTATGTATTAAAAACCATTTAACTTAGTTTTAAACAAACTATGCCTTCAAATAGATAAGAAAAACTGCTGCTTACTGGTATTTTAGGGGTAATATATCATAAAGTGCTCATCTGTTCATTAATTAATATCAACATTTTCACACATTTAGATTTTTACATCTTTACAATTGTGTAGAAAATGTTTGGCTGCATGCACTTTTTTGTGGGGTAAAGTCTGGAGAAAATGGCTGCAGGGAAAAAGAGCTTTGTATTACAATTTTTTTTAATTTTCTTTACTATTTGTATGAGGCTATGTTAAATATAAGTTTTTTTCTTGTAGTACATCGGCAGCATAAACTGTATCACACTTTCATTTTTTGCCAAATAATCATTATTTAGTGTTATATCGGCATTCCATTTTGACAGTAATCGGTATCGGTACATTGGCACATCCCTAGCTAGCACCCCAGAACCAGGGACAGAAATCAAATCTAATGAAACGGAAGATAATTTTCTGTCCTCTCCTGGTTCTGAGGGGTGCTGGCTAGAAAAGTTGGACTTAGAAAATGTTGGGTCGTCAGTTTTTTGTGGCCCACCCTGTAATGTGCTGTGAGATGATTCAAGAACTGAAGTCAAGAATGAGCTGGTTCTTGCCCAGCCACACATTACCTGTGTAGTTTCTCGTAGGCTTATGTAAATATTGTTGGTGTTCTGTTCGTCGTTCACATTTGAATAGTGCAACGAAGCTCCAAAGTGGAGCCATCATAGTTCATATAGTTCTTGATACTTTCTGACTGGCATGTTAATACGATCTTTAAAATAATGAAGTGACGCCAATGTGATAGGCTGTGTCCATGATTTAATGCTCGTGACATGAAATAAGTTGAGAAAGTGGGTAAGTGTGGAGCCCTACTGAATGCTGAGAGACAGAGGCATGGTCCATAGTTAAACATCTGGAAGCTAGCTATACTGTTAGGAGAGAGCAGAGGTAGAAGACTTAAATGAGCCGAAATGTTCAATGAGGAAGGCTGACTGCCGTTTATTATAGATGTGGGATGACATTTTTAATTACATCAGTACTGCACGATAGTGGTAGATAATGTAACTACGAGAAGTGGATGGAGGAAGAGTCTAGTAAAAGAATGTAGAGCGAGGTAATAAATTATCTTACTTGCAGGTTTTTAAGGGTTTTGGCAAAATATGGCTTGTTTCATACGTTGTGCGGTTGCTAACTGGGTTTGTGCGTTATTGCAATAAAAATACTTTAGAATGTGTGCATTATTACGGTTGTATGAGGTTACCTTATTTACTGAGCTGAACAAATCTAATGCAAAATTTGTATTTTCTTTCTAGGTTACTGTACTGTGCAAGCAAGCTATATTGTTAGGAGTCGAAGGAATTCCAAAAAAGTTTTGTTTCTTCTGCGAAGTTGTCGATTCTTAGAACAAGTCATCCAGTCGGCTATACTCAAGTGCTACTCTACGTAGCCAGGCCAGTTTTAGTTTGTGGAGCTGCTCTTGCACTTCTACAAATTCTCAGTGTTTATTTTTTTTTATAGTCACTCTTGTGTAGTGAAGTGACCAAAATGCAACAGCATCAGGTGTTTGCCAGTACCCAGTCCTGTGTAATTTTTAGTAACCCGAAGAGTGCTTGACATATCTTGCATTCCGTTTAACGTTCCATTCAAGTTCTGGGAGAATGCAGTGAAGAGGTCAAGCTTGTGTTCTTCATTTGCTGAGTCTTCAGTTTTTTTTATATTAATTTTTTTGTGCATTGAAGAAAATTGAAGTGATTCTCACCCAGCACAATGGAATCACCTCTTCTAGATAACATGTTCACCTTTTGTCATCTTCTTCATCTTTGCACCTTCTGCTGAAAGTGACATTTTTAGGGAATAAGTTGTGTGTTGTCCAGTGCAGTGATACAATGAAAAAAAAATTGTCCTCTGATGTTTTAAGCCCGGTATCCTCAGTGTTTAATAGTTGTTCATTGAATAGTGTAACAGATATGATTTGAACCCAGTCAAACATATTAGGGTTCCTGCATTTTACACCTGCGTGAAGTTAATACTGTGAAGAACTTTTGCAAGAATGGTCCTACATAATGGGATGGAAGTAAATAAAATGCAACCTGGCGCCAATCACTGCATCGTCAATGAGAAGATCACAAGTTTCACATGAAGTTCACAAGTTTCACAAGTTTCACAAGAAGTTCACAAAGATCACAAGTTTCACCCACTTACCCACAAGGCAATGTGCAGGAAAGCAGAGCCTCAGTGTTGACATAGAACAAAGTTTGCTAAGTTGTAAAGGAACATTGTGAATTAGATTTGTTTATGTCCTGTAAACTTAATTTTCCAAAAATCTTGTTTAAGTTAAAAAAAAAAATTACACTCAGTCTTATGCTAGAGTCTGACACCACTCCACGTGATTATAAAAGTAATAGGTTAATGTTGGTTAGGGGGGTGTATATGTTGTGTTACTAATTACTTTGCCAAAATAACTGAACTTTTATTTCAAGAAATATTATTTATGCATTTTTTTTTCTCCTTAGGTCAGCCTCGAAGATAACCCACAGTGGCATACAGGAGTCCTCCAGAAGTTAGGTTTCACTAGCCATGCTGGGTTTGATTTTCAGCCTTTCAAAATGGTGGACTCGGAACAGCTAAATAATCCTCCCCATGGTTTCGATCCTCGCTAGTCACATTTGGTTGGTGGAGTTCTCAATCGTTTTGAAATAGTGTTGGTTGGGCAGCTAAATGAAGTACCTCAACGTCTTGAAAGCCGACAGGCTTATGTTTTACTATGTAACGGAAATCACAGATGAACAGAAATATGTTATTTACAAATAGTTCATTTGAAGAAAGATCGTCAAGTTGTGAATTATCAGTGGTTACTAAGGCTGCACCGATACTGGATCGGATCGGTTGCCGATATTCGCGGTATCAGTATCGGCAACTTTCGCCGAAATATCGATAACTCTGGAACCGTTTGAGATTACGACATGCAGTCGCGGCGTTTTGTTCAGGAAATCACCGAGTATCTTCCTAGCTAGGTTTTAACTGTGGGTTACTGAGCTATTTAAAAATTTTTTAATTTTAATAATTATTGGACTTTTGCAGAAAACTACGCCATTGATGAAAAATTGGGGATACAATTGTGGGTACCGGTATCGGCAAAATTTTTAAAATGAATCGGTATCGGTGCAGCCTTAGTGGTTACTATTCTATCATTTACCTTATTCAAGCTCTTTGTGGCGGGAACTACCTTATGCTTATACCACCATGTTTTAGTAAATTTGAAGAAAACTTGGTTTTTCTTTTCTCTTTATTAACGCAATAAAGAGAAAGAAGAAGCGGTTTTTTTTTCAAATGTACTAAGACATGGCTGTCTAAGTTTAAGGTAATTCCCATCTCGAAGTGCCTGAAGAAGGTGACTATAGATTACCACCAGAAATTCACAACTTGGTTTTTTTTCTCCTAGTGAGCTATAATTGGTAAATAACTTATTCTCTTTATTTGTGAAGTGAACCGATTCTGCCAAGTCGTGCTTACTAGTTTCAATCCTCCACATTAGTGCTTCGTATGCGGGGTGCCATTATTTTGTGAATATCCTCGTTCATTGTGCAGTGAAGTGAATAAATTCAAAATATCTCGTGGTGTGAAAAATTTTTTTTGTTCGTCGTATTGTGTAGTGCAGTGACATCAAGTGGATAAAGAATATTTTTCATCTTTTTTGTTCAGTGCAGGAATAATATAATCTTTCGTTGGAGTGAAAGATGTTTTCATATCTTCATTCAGGTGAAGTGAAGTGCAGTGAATTGAAATCCTCTGTGAGGTGAAATATTTTTTTAATGCCTTAGTTTATTATGCGCTGCAGTGAAGCAACAGTGAATCAAATCATACATTTTGTGGGTGAACTTTTTTTTTGTGAGTGTACAGTGTAGTGCCCCGAATTTATTCGCATCGACCCCTTAGATGATGTGATCGCCTTCAAACACAGCATGCCTCACATGCTCTGTGGGGTTCTAATAATTTGGCGAATATTTTATTAAGAAGTGGAGTGAATCAATCCTGTCAAGATGTATTCACTTGTTAAACACCTTGTACACTTGCAGGGTTCTCAATAATTCAGTGAATGTGTCATCCATTGAGAAGTGAAGTGAATCGTATTGGCCAATTGGTTCCCGTCAAGTCTACCACTACCATCGCCCATAACCAGTTTCTTGTGTGTGAAAACATCACTTGTGAATGCAATAAAGTGAATTAAACCCAACTGCCAAGATAATGCTGGCTAGTTCCAGTAACCCCATAGCCTTTCAGTCCTCTGATGTTCTCTTGTAATTTTTAATAATGCACCATGAAATGCATCAAGCCTGCCAAGATGTGATCACCAGTTCAAATTTGCTTATCTGAATGAAGAACAACTTTCATTCTGCAGATAGTGAAACCCACCAAGCTGCAGCACCGTACTTTGGTTCCCTGTTCCAGTAACCCCATGGTCGCTCATTCCCTGTGGGTTTCCTTATATTTTTTGAGGAATGTCATTGTTATGCAGTAAAGAAAATCCTGCTAGCCAAGATGATTCTCACCACCAGTTCTGCAACCCCATAGTCCCTTATTCCCTGTGGGTTTCTCTACAATTTTGTAGAGTAGTGTCATCATGCAGTGATACGTCAAACCCACCAAGATTTGCTCCCCAGTTCCAGTTGCTCATCGGTTACCCATTTCCTGCAAGGGTTTATATTTTTTAAATGATCATTCCTGTGCATTTCAGTGCAGCAGAGAGTGCATAGAGTAGTGAGTGAAGTGCAGCACAGCTGAGTTAAATGCAGCGCATTTGAGTTGAGTGCAGCGCAGTGGAGTGGAGTGCAGCGCTGCTGAGTTGAGTGCAGTCCAGTGCCGTTAGGTTTAGTGCAGCGTAGTTGAGTGGAATGCAGCACAGTTGAGTGGAGTGCATTGTAGTTGAGTGGATGCAGTGCTGTTGAGTTGAGTGCAGTGCAGTTGAGTTGAGTGCAGCGCAATTGA
Organism: Lithobius niger; assembly: GCA_023313725.1. Taxonomy (NCBI): domain Eukaryota; kingdom Metazoa; phylum Arthropoda; class Chilopoda; order Lithobiomorpha; family Lithobiidae; genus Lithobius; species Lithobius niger. The sequence goes on from JAHWFP010062802.1 coordinate 27,506, forward strand.
GTTGAATGCAGCTCAGTTGAGAGGAGTGAAGTGCAGCGCCATTGACTTGAGTGCAGTGTAGTTGAGCTGAATGCAGCACAGTTGAGTTGAGTGGAGTGCAGCGCAATTGAATTTAGTGCAGTACCGTTGAGTTAAGTGCAGCGCCGTTGAGTTGAGTGCAGCGTAGTTGAGTGGAATGCAGCACAGTTGAGTGGAGTGCAGTGGAGTTGAGTGGATGCAGCGCAATTGAGTTGAATGCAGCTCAGTTGAGAGGAGTGCAGTGTAGTTGAGCTGAATGCAGCACAGTTGAGTTGAATGCAGCGCAGTTGAGTGGAGTGCAGTGTAATTGAGCTGAATGCAGCACAGTTGAGTTGAGTGTAGTTGAGTTGAAAGCAGCGCAGTTTAGTGGAGTGCAGCGCCGTTGAGTTGAATGCAGCACAGTTGAGTTGAATGCAGCACAGTTGAGTTGAATGCAGCGCAGTTCAGAGGAGTTGAATGCAGCGCCATTGAGTTGAGTGCAGTGCAGTTGAGTTGAGTTGAATGCAGCACAGTTGAGTGGAGTGCAGCGCCGTTGAGTGCAGTGCAGTGCAGCGCAGCACAGTTGAGTGGTGTGCACTTTCAAGAGGTGAGTGCAGCCTAGTTGAGCCGCAGTGCTTTTACGGAAACAGCATCCCTCTCCGGGCGAGACGATTCCAGGGAGTCAAGTGCAGCGAAGTCGTGTGACTAAAGTCAAAAGTAATGTGGTGCGGCAGGCGGAGTTGAGTGCTGAGCAGTTGATATGAGTGCCCCAGTGCAGTTGATATGAGTGCCCCAGTACAGTTGATACGAGTGCCCCAGTGCAGTTGCAGTTGAGCTGAGTGCCCCAGTGCAGTTGGGGTGAGTGCGCCAGTGCAGTTGGGGTGAGTGCACCAGTGCAGGTGGGGTGAGTGCGCCAGTGCAGGTGGGGTGAGTGCGC
>JAHWFP010062802.1:28449-71388 GCA_023313725.1 Lithobius niger
CGCCAGTGCAGGTGGGGTGAGTGCGCCAGTGCAGGTGGGGTGAGTGCACCAGTGCAGATGGGGTGAGTGCTCAGTGCAGTTGGGGTGAGTGCACCAGTGCAGATGGGGTGAGTGCCAGTGCAGGTGGGGTGGGTGCGCCAGTGCAGTTGGGGTGAGTGCGCCAGTGCAGATGGGGTGGGTGCTCAGTGCAGTGGAGCACAGTGTAGTTAAGTTAAGCGGAGTTGAGCTGCGGTGCTTTTGCGGATACAACCTCCCTTTCTGGGTGAGCCGATTCCAGGGAGTCGAGTGCAGTGTAATCGAATGTCGAGTCAAAGTAACGTGCCGAGTTGAGTGCGGCCGGGCGGAGTAGAGTGTTGCGGGCCAGAGTTAAGTGGAGGAGCAAAAGTAATGTGGTAATCGGTCCGTAGTTCATCCCTCTGGGGTAAATGTTAGTTGCTGTACAATCTATGCGGTTCATTGTGTAGGCTATGCAGTTGTTAGCAAATACGTTTGCTTGCCAATAGGCCTACCCCTGTAGCCGCTCATTCTGTGCGTGGATCTAAATATTTTGAATAGCCCAATGTCATTTATTGTGCAATGAAGCTTGGTGAATCCAATCAAGTGATGTTCTTGCCATTTGGATGCTATCGTGAATCTCCATGGTTTCTCTATTTTTTTTTTATTTAGTGTGGGGTGAAGTGGCCAACCTGCTAACATAATTTCATGTATGTTGCAACCACCTCTTCCACCATACGTTCTTGCCTTTGTTTGGTTATCCATGCTTAATATGTTTCTTGTGAACCTAGTGGATCAAACCAAGCAAGCAATGTGAATATTATCCAAGTGAAATCGGCCTATCGAAGGTCGATGTGCAGTTTCGGAATGCCAAAGAAAAAAAATGGTCTGCTTCGCGAAACATTGCTAACATAAAATAGGGTCAATTGGTCGGATAATTTTTATTTTTTACTTTTTTTTTATGTATCTAGGCTACGTCTGCAAAAATCATGTTAATTCTGTATAAAAATACAAACCTCGATGTCATTGTTTTCTATTGCTGCACCGAACCATAATTCCGATTCCCATCCTAGTAAACTTGTTCTGATAGATTGCCACCAAAGTTATTTATATTGTTATTCAGGGCTCGAAATGAGCGGTATCGCATCGCAATTTGCACCACAAATTTAAACTTTAGCGATGCAAAATCAAATAATGTATAGCAGTTTAGCTATGCAACTGTATTAAACGAGACAATATAACAGCGTAGTCAAGATTGTGTTGGCTAATTCCTCCTACTTTATAGGGAAGCCAAGCGTCACACATGCATTCTGGAAAATCGTTGGTCCTACCATTACCTTCGGTATTTAGTTGGTGGCGTTTTCTTTTCAGACACTCGTCAGAATAGTCTTAACGTGCATCAGATGCCGTAATCTTGACCAATCCTCCATGTGTGTAGCAAAGTAAAAGTGAAGCAAAAATGGCTATAGTTTCAAATAAAGTAAAGTTTTTGTATTGTTTTTTACTAAATAAATTATTCTTTAAAAGTTGCTAATCATTTTTTCGTGACTGCTACGCAAATTTGGATTTTGTATCGCATTTCTGCTATGCAATTTTTCTAAGACAATTCGAGCCATGTTATTACAGCCCTACTGAAATTCTTTCATGCAAATCCACAAAAAAAAAAAAGGTGAGCCCGTAGGTCTACTCAAAATTCCAAATACTAAAAAAAAAACCATAAGTTGAGGATCTGTTTAAATAGAATCTCTAGGACCAGAGACTACATGAATAAGGACCCTAATTTTTCACGATTTCACGATCGTGTAAAATAATTAGCTTTATGTGCTGCCTGGAAACAATTTTTTTTCTGTGTACAGCATGGATGTGTGCCAGTACATCACGAAAATAGATCGTGTAATTTCGTGAAATTCGTTGCTGTCCGTGTGAACTACATATTAACGTGATATTCGTGAAATTTTATGTTTTTCCAAAAAAAATTTTTAAGTTTCCCTAACCATTTCAAGTGAGTTAGAACAAATTGTCATGGAGCGAGTTGTTTTTCTTTCGTCACCCAGGAGCGAGGTACTAACGAAATATTTATTCTTACGAAAACTATTGGACACAATTATTTCAAACTTACTACACGCATGCAAGAGATATTCATTAAGGTGCACAGAAAAAATTAGATAAATAGCTTTAACAGTTTCGGAGAACCATTTTCTTTTTTTTAATTACGGGCGGTAATGAACTAAAATTGAAAATCTCCGTGTTGACAAAAGCGTCCTAAAGTCGGCGTTAGTTAGGCTAAAAATCGCTGTTCACACCTGATAAGTGATAGTGTGAAGGTTTTATAGGCTCTTTTCCATTTTAGCTTTGCATCGTGGCTGCTATTTTAATTCTTTAATGCTGTGAAACATCATCTTCCTTGCGATTTGCAATGACGAACTAAAACTGCTTTGACTAAAAACACAAGCGCTCAGTAAAATCCGAAGCGATCGGCGGCGGCCAGGTTGAAAACGCGCATCAGCCAATGAAAGCGCGCCAAATCGGTCACTTGGTGCCAACCGGCCAATGAGGGAACGCGATCTTCAAATGCTTTGGAAAGTTAGCTTAAACAGCCTACTACAAACCGCCTGATTGGCCAATGCCAACTGGCCAACGAAATATATGTTGAGAGGCCTAGATAGAGGGGAATTCCTGCTTTCCAACGAATCCAAGATGGGGCGCCCAATCCAAATGGTTCGACCGCTACCGCTGACCAAAAATGACCAATTTTCTGCTTTTTAACTTAGGAAAAGAAGAATGAGAATGACATTTTTGCAATTTTTAGTGAGTCTACACTCAACTAAAGTGCTTTTTATAAAATTATACACAACGGTAACGTTTTTTTTTGCAGAAATCAATGCACAACATCAGGTAGCGACTTCAGCTTTTCTCATTTCAATATTTTGGCCGAAAATTGCGTTTTTCGCCCCGCAGCTTCCCTTCAAAGCTTCGAGGTTGCTGCATTTGGGATAATTTTTTTTGGACGTATATATACATTCATACTGCTTAAAAGGTTTAGAAAAAAAACCCATAGAAAATTAAATCTGAGCGGCGAAAAAACGAAAGCGCTCATGTTATGAACCAGTTTGAGGTTAGCAGCATTTCCGGCCTTCGGCAGATAACGTCAGTCCAGCCCAGCCCAGCCCAATTTTGTGCATTTTTAAAGTTCTGTTTATTTTACTGTACAGACGCTACAAGATTACTGTTGGATGGGCTACAGAAGCCAAACTGTATTTTATTTGTAGACCTACACAAACGAAAAAAAGAATTTTGTTTTAGAGCTTTTTTTTTTCAAAATCGAAAAAATGGCATATTTGTGTTACGGGGAAAAATTTCGTGAAAAATACAATTTTTCTCCGTGAATCGTGTCGTGAAATAAGCATTTTTTTTTTCGTGAAAAATTAGGGTCCTTGTACATGAACAAATAAATAAAATTTCAAATTTAATTTAAAATAAAACATTATGTAGTACTAATTTGGAGGTTCTGAAAAAATAAAAACGCAAAACTTTCAGCAATATTTTATCAACTATGGTGTAGTTTTCTTCATAACTTCGATGTTTATTAAAGTACAAAAATTCAATATGGTATCGAACAGTTACGCGATAGCTAGGGAGATGCTCAGCGATTTCCTGAGCAAAATGCCGCGAACTGCATAAGACCTAGGCTATCTTAATCTGAAACAGTTCCAGAGTTATCGAAATTTTAGCGAAACTCTAGATTGTGTAATTTTTTTGCGAAATAACTTTGAGGGTCAGAAGGAATAGTTAGGGGCAGTTGGGTTCCGCGAAGCATGCCATTTTTTTTTTTGTTGCTTTATCATTTATCTGATAATGGTTTCAGGTTGGTAGGGTTACACATCAGAAGGTGAAAAGTAGATGGAGCTTATCCGTATGGTCGAGTTTTATCGTATTGCACTTTGTTGCAGGAACATCAAAACTTATGCTTTTGTTACAGGAAATACAGATGAGCTTGTTAATTTTGAAGGTAAATTCTAATGTCAATTTTATACTTTTTTTTCCTAGGTTACCCCCTCAAACATTCTGTATGCACTGCAGGACATGGAAGTTGAGATACCATTTGTGCAGTGAAGTGAATCAAAACAACAGGAGGTACAACATGATGTACTTTACATGCTAGCGTAATTCCTACTCGGTCTCATTCCTGTGCATGATTTTCAATCACTGCTGGTACGTGTATTTGATGTGAGTGGGAACCAAAGTGAATGGAATCTTAAGTATCCCTTCATATACAGTGTTTACCACTGGATACAGTGTCGTACAGTACAGTGCAGTGCAGTGTTCCCTGCTCGTCTGTTTCGCTGGATTAATGCAACCGAAAATGTACTGGGTTTCAATTTGTGTGCGGGTGTGTGTAGCGCAGTAAGTGAATCGAACTGTGGATTTCCATTATCGTTTCTGGGCTGTGATTCAGAATTGTTAACGAAATATTATGTTGTTTATTGTGGAGTGAAGTGAATCAAACTGCACAGTATAGCACGTTTTCTGGGGTCATTCCCCGAACAGTCGTACTCTTCGATTGTCTTTAGCAAATGTGTAGGCGTATGGAAGAAAGTTGAACAGCAGATAGCAAGTTCTTGGGTAGTGAACTAACTGGTCATTGGATGCCCATCAGTCTCATTCCATGTGGATTTTGCTATGCCCATCAACTTGAATATCCCGTCAAAATGTTCAGTGAAGTTTGACTGCGTATTTCCTGTTACCAAGCAACTAGGACTTCATAGATACATCTTCCATTTTGATTGCTTCTCCAACTGCTGACAACATAACATGTAAGTAGCCTACAAAAAATTACATCTTGTGAGTCATGTGCTTTAAGCAGCTATGAGTTACCGTATTTACCCAGTCAGAAGTGCCTACCCAGTTAGAAGTGCCCCCCATATTAAATGTTGGTACTTTTTATTATTTTTGTCCGCATTTATAAGCGCCTACATAAAATACGCAAAATTTAAAAATAAATAAATAAAAATTCGGGCCTGCGGGTTATAGGGAGTGTTTTTGCACGTTAAAACAGAAAAAGGCCCATTTCTCAATAAGCCTAAACGTTCACCTACCGAACTCGGCAGCAGCAGTGATACAAATCGTGTGAAAACCGAGTTAAAATTCTTAATTTTCCCACTTTTCGCCATGCATATCTATCTTGCAATAGTTAATGAAAACTTGTAGCTCGTTTCAAATTTCAGTTGTTTTAACTGTTAACCCTTTCGAGCTTAACGCCATTTTTCATTTCCCTGCTGAAAAAGCCTATGGCCGCAACGTGGCTGCCATGAACAAGTTGCATGCCTCACGAAAATAAATTGTAAAAAAAAAACTATGCGGTCTAGGAGTATAAAAATTTGCAGATATAATAATTATACTGTAAATTAGTGGCCAGAAATATAATTGGGACCATCGTCCTACATTTTCATTATTTAAAAAAATCCTGAAGTTCGACTACGTAAACAGCACTAACGAAAGTTTCAACTTACAGTACTCGGAATGATAATATCCACTCGAAATTCTTCCGTCACAACGCCTGTTATTACTTCAGAAATCATTATTTTATATTTTATTACCGTAAAAATAGTTTAAAGTTGCTTTATTCCTTCAAAATTCGCGATCGTCGAAAGCCCACTACCAACTCTCGTAGGACAGCCATTGCGATCGGCTGCCCGCAATACGACGCACTCCTGCTAGCGCCAATGGATGCGACCTTCACTTGCTTCGCGTGACGTCACTTGTGAACGGCCGAAGAGTCACGTGCTGCGAGCGAACCAATCAGCGCTCGCGATAGCTCGTGATGCCGAAGCGTTTGAACAAAGTCCGTTGAAACGGCACATTTGATTCGAGGAATACAGGCAGTGACGTGGGGGTTGATGACATCATTTTTCGTGGGCTAGAAAATTGGGAATCCCCTCTCTCGAACGCGACCAAGATGGCGGCTGTACGTTGCGTCGTTCCGGAGATACGATGGTTTGAACCAGGCGCTATTTTCAGCAAACAAACGCAATTTTCACGTAGATTTTGGCCATGATGCATACAATAACATAGATTAAAATTATAAAAAGATATTAAATCATATGAATCGAAATTAACCGAAAATATACGTTCCAAAATATCCAAGTCAATCGGTATTACACCTCCGATGTACGCAATTGGATTATTTTTTTTTTAACAGTGCAGTGAAGTGGGCGAACGATATAGCGTCGTGTAGGCTTTTACGCAGCGGAATTGCAACGACGATATATCGTCGCTTAGGCTTGATCGTAATTGTAAATCAAATTTTAATTAATAGCAGCCAATTTCATTCTGCTTTCGGTCGTCGCGTCTTTCTTCCTCCATGATCGCATCGTTGATTGCTTACTCCGTTCTGGTCCAATTTCCTGTTCCAGCACAGATGATGATGACGATGATGAGAGAAGAGTGTGTGGAGCATTTAACCAATAAGCTGCTTTAGCGTGCGCTATAGCAATGGTGTTTTTTTTACGGACGAGCAGCGTGCACTGCTGATTATTTAGGGTACCAATGTTAAATGTGCTAAAAAGTATGCAGTATAAAGATAGTACGCAGTACTAAAAGGCAAAATAGCTTTTAGGCAAAATAGCTTTTATTTTACCTTCAATAACAAAATAATTAAAGTTGGGCCGATACCACTTTTTACCGATCCGAACCGATACCGATTTCGAAAAAAAATCTTACGATACCTAGTCCCGATACCGATCGTTTGTGTTTTTTTTTTTTTCAATGGCTTAATTGCTTCTTGGGGCGTTGCAGTTATTTCAAATAAATAAAATAAATTGATAAAAGAGTCCCTAATAAAGAAAAAAATGTGTGTAGATTTATACTTAACCAGACATAAGTGTGTGTTTCTACATAAATTAACGTTTTCTTTAATTTTTACATCTGGTAGTGCTACTGAATTCACATTTTTTCCTTGTTACCACATTAAACTTATTAGTAAAGCTAGGACGATTAACTTTGTTACGGATATCAAAGCCCCAATAACTGATCAAGTTCCCAACTGATGGAAAAATGTAATACTGAAGTACGTCTTTATAAAAAAAAATTACTTTTGAAATCATTGCAGAAACAAAGCATTGGCTAAATAAATATAATTTTTTTTAATATTGGTTTAAAATAATATTGCATAGCTAAAATCGTTTAAAAAACACAAAACCCCATTAAAATTTTAACATTTTGCCTTGTAACTTCTCTACAGTAAGAGAATGCTGCTTGCAGTTTGGACCATTGGAAAGCTGGCGTAAAAACCTTAAAAATGGTGTATTCAAACGTCAAATTCGGTCGACGAGAAGTGAAAGTATGTTCGATTTATGAGGGTTTTACCTGCCGATTCCGATCCGACACCGATACTGCGAATATCGGCATCGGCCCAGCCTTAAAAATAATGTTTTGAAGGCCAACAGCAGCTGGTATTGCGGTATGCACTAGTGACATTTTTTACCTCCAGATAGAAGCGCCCTCCACTCAAATTTGCTAAGCCCCCAGCGCTTCTAACCGGGTAAATACGGTATGTGCATAAGTTTACTGTACCACCGAAAATGGGGCACCGTAGGATAAGCGATTAGCGATGGCTGCTGGAGGGCGGGAGACCTCTCCGTATCAAGCGATAGACAGTGCGAAGGTGGCATAGTCGATCATTTAAAAACTTATTTGTAAAGAAATGGAGCGTAGTACGATAAAAATAAATAACGTGTGATGTCACGAGTCCATTTAAAATTTTGAGCCGATTTATTCAAGGTACAGGTCTTTCATTAACCATCTCCCATACTCACGTCGGCCGCAACCACCCGCCACGCTTCGAGTTCATTCAGATCGCGTAGTTGTCTTAAAAGAGGTTTAACCCTGTCAGGTCTAAGCGTCGATATATCGTCACAGTACTGCTGCTAAAATGACCAAACGACGATATATCGTTCGCTCACGTCACTTCTATGCCCTGTTTAAAAAAAATCCTATTGGGTGTATCGGAGGCTTAACTCCGATTGAATTGGGTATTTTGGATTGTATATTTTAAATATTCTCCTTTGTAGACTCCTCCTCACTGTGTTACCTTTAGTTACAAATGGGATATCCCTGTTGATGTCCGGCACCTTTCATGTATCATCATTTGCATACAACTTAACTTTTAATTTATGCAAAAATTACGTCATCTGTGGCCACCTCTCTCCTCCGCCCCTCCCTTCTCCACTGTTTCTATTGCCACCGCACGAAGTGGTTGTGCGATGTAGCACTAGGAAAAGAGTTGACCGTTCAGTTACTTACTTAATTTTGGAAGACATAACGAACGAGTGGAAGAACATTTGACAACATGCCTAAGGACAACGAAGGCCGTTCGAAGACAGTTCGGGTTGACTATAGGGAGAAGGAGACGGCAGGAATTGGTGACCCGCATGTAAATGCACCGCAAAACGTGGAGACCGTGAGTAAGAATAATAACAGCATGGCACTGGTTAACGGTGAGATTAGACCTAACGCGGCTTTGGCTCAGAAAACGAACCCCACATTCCGTGGGGAAGTTTGGCGTCCTCCATTTGTGAACTACCAAGACTACTTGGAGCGGAAATGCAGTCCGCTGTTCGGGAAGTTATGGACAGAACCATTTTTTTGAGGATGATGGTGGATTGTACGAGGAGCCGTATTCAGTGACGGCTGGTTACTATGGGAACGAGCGGGCTAGAGCAGTTCATTACATGGCGGCAGGGGCTGCGCGTTGTGGTGAGCACTCGACTGGCCAGGTACGGCCGGCAATGAGGATTTTGAAGGTCATAAGGATGGCGGCGTACGTAGTTGGTTATACGATAGCCACGTAGAGAATAGGAAGTGGTTATACGATAACCAAGCTGAGCCTAGAAAGCGGTCATACGGTGACGGGATGGTGAGGACATACGGTTACACGATAACCTGGAGAATTATGAAACGCCGTTACACGATAACCAGGCGTATGAGACGTTGGAAATGCAGTTACACGATAATGTGCAGGGACGGCGGACAGACGATGCCAGTTTGCCAATAATGAAAGAATTCGGGAAGTGTCCGGATTACCTGAGGCCGTGTTAGCAAAGCGCCCAGTTTGGACCATAGATCCAAAAATTTTGTTCTGGTGGTCCGCGCACAAAAATGTGCGTTTGAAGAAGGCGGATAAGGAGTCAATTTGCAATCGATATGTGGTGAATGGTGTTGCGCAAACGGATTTTGTACCCCCACGAATGCCGTTGCTTCCAAAAGTACAAGATCGATGTTCGAGCCTGGAGATAATCAACGTAACGATGTGTGGTGCGCAGGCAGAATTTTGTCAGGTGCTATTGCCGCTCTTACGAGCGCTGCAGTTTTGTGCAATGGACAACGTGGATTACGGAAGCGCATGGAAGGCCCAGCTTTCTCAGGTACTTGTGGATGCCACCACATTACAATTGCAAGCATTGCTTGGCATGAATAGAGTACGCAGAGAGAGATTGAAATTCACATTTTCGGAGGTATTGCGGCCAGAAATTTTGGCACATGAGCCAACTTTGACAGATATGTTCGGCATCCCGTTACAGGACTTATTACAGCAAGCGCAACAGGTGGTGGCAATGACAAGAAAGGCTACGGTTGTGAGTAGGTCTGCCTTGCCACAGAGACGAGGTCTCTTCCCCTGTAGGGGTAGGGGGTGGCGATCTCGGGGTCGTGGGTACGACCGCTGGTGATGGGGCTTTAGAGGAGAGGACCGACCCTGTCAGGGCACGGTTGGGCCAGAAATTTTGTTTAGTTGCTCCTAATTTTCTTACGCAAACGGGAAATGAAAGAGTGGTGGCAGTGCCAAGTCGACAACTGGACTCTGTGTGTGTAGTGCGGGCCCCAGTGGTTGCAGGAGCCGGCCGGTGTTTACAGAGTGCGGCAGTTGTGCACGTAATTTCGGGGATCACACAGGACATTATCCAGGCGGACATTTCGCAAGGAACGCGAAGAGGTTATGATTATAAGTGGGCACGGTGGTGCAGTGATGTGTTACGCATGCGGTGGAGCTGACGGAGGCGTCGGTGGCTGTATGCCCGAGTTTCTTGGCAACGGGATTTTTTTGCAACACAATAATGAGTTATTTAGTGGCGATTTCTAAGTTCCACACCGGCTGGAAATCGGCGTCGGTGGCACGACATCCTTTGATTAAAGGTTTTGTGGAAAGGCTTTTCCATAAGAGGCCGCGCCCGTGCCGTGATACGTAGCGACATGGGATTTAGCAAAGGTGACCACCTATCTCCGAGGATTGCATCCCCCGGCGAGCCGTACACTGAAGCAATTGACACTCAAGATGGTGATGCTAATGGCCATCAGTGCGGGGATCAGAGTGAGCGAACTCGCAGGACTAGACTTAGAATGTGATGTGGAAAGGACAGAGGCCGTGTTTGTTGTGAAAAAGCACAAGACTGCTAGATGTGGGGCCCCGTTTTGGATGCTGCGACTGCAGCGCCATGACGACCGCTTGCTAGATGCGGTGAGGTATGTTGCATCGAATATACGGCGTACGCAGCCGTTCCGGGGAACGAGAGGTTGGCCTAGTAAGCTCTTCCTGTCGTACGTTAGGCCTCACCTGCCTGTTGGGGCACAGACCGTGGCTAGGTGGTTCTGCACCATTTTGGGTTCAGCAGGTATTTACACACGACAATTTACAGTGCACTCGGTGCGCTCCACTGTGTTGTCCGCAGCGGCGGGATGTGGAGCCTCAGCATCACAGATCATGACAAATGGCGAACTGGGCCTCGTCCTCCGTCTTCGTCAGGCATTACCACAGAGACATAGAAGCGGGTTTGGCTGGAACGATCCTGCAGCGAATGCAGGCCCGAGGTCATCTATAAGATGAGTTAAGTAGAGTGGCCTAAACGCCACGTTTAGAATCTGTCCCATTTGTAACTAAAGGTAACACAGTGAGGAGGAGTCTACGAAGGAGAAATGGTGATTCTACCAGAGAACTTGTTCTCGCAGGAGTATCGAAGTTCTTCGAGTAGATTCCGACTAAACTGTTACCTTTACCTCCCGCCCGCCTCCCTGGCGCTTCTCGGACTCGGCTGCAACAGATAGTGGAGAAGGGAGGTGCGGAGGAGAGGGGAGATGGGGCGACAGGTGACATAATTTTTGCATAAATTAAAAATTTATGCAATAAGAGTCAAGGCTTTATGCATAAATTAAAGGTTAAGTTGTATGCAAATGATGATAGATGAAAGGTGCCGGGCATCAACAGGCATATCCCATTTGTAACTAATAAGACTGTACCGAACCGAACATGGCTGAACAGAGGGTGTTCGGTTCGGTTCGGTCTTGCAAACGCAAAATATCAAATCGAACATATTTTCACTTCTAATCTACGGATGTTGATGTTTGAATACACCATTTTGAAGGTTTTTACGCCAGCTTTCCATTGGTCCAAACCACAAGTTCCTAGCTCTAACGGTTCAGAAGTTATAAGGGAAAATGTAAAAGTAGTGGAGATTTTTTTTAAGTTTAAACAGATTTTCAACATCTATGGATTTACAAGTCCATGTGAAAATACCTACATTTGTTAAGAAACTTGTGCTTCATTGAATCTTTGTGAACTGAGTTCTTCTACAATTTAGTTTAACCCTTTAGGCTTCTGCTTTATTTCTTCGAGATTCGCGATCGATTACAGCTCACTACCAAATTGTTGCCAGACGCCATAATGACCGGCTGCCCGCGATGCGACGCGCTGCTGCTGGCGCCAATGGCTGCGACCTTGACTCGCTTCGCGTGACGTCACTAGCGAACGGCCAAAGAGTCACGTGCCGCGAACGAGCCAATCAGTGCTCGCGAGGCCGAAGCGTTTGAACAACAGTCGTTGAAACAGGACATTTCATTGGAGGAATACAGGGAGTGATGTTGGAGTTGATGACGTCATTTTTCGCGGGCCAGAAAATTGGGAATCCCCTCTCTCAAACGCGACCAAGATGGCGGCTGTACGTTGCGTCGTTCCGGAGATACGATCGCCTGAACCAAGGGCTATTTTCAGCAAATAAACGCAATTTCACGTCTATTTCGGCGACGATGCCAACAATAACATTGACTTAAGGTAATAAACAGATGATATTAAATTAAATTAACCTAAATAAACCGAAAATATACGTTCCAAATTACGTAATTCAATCGGAGTTACGCCTCCGATGTATGCAATAGGAAATTTTTTTTTTAACAGGGCGTAGAACTCGACTGAACCGGGCTAACGATACATTCGGAAGTGTTCGGCTTATTTAAGGTTCGTTTGGTTTGGTTCGGTTTGGCAGAAAAATTCTCGTTCGGTACAGGCTTTGTACCTAAAGGTAACACAGTTTCGTCGGATTCTGCTCGGAGAACTTCGATTCTCCTGCAAGAACAAGTTCTCTGGTAGAATCACCATTTTTCAGTTAATTTAATTCAATATCATCATTTATTACCTTAAGTTGCTGTTATTGTTGCCATCGTCGCCAAAATGGACGTGAAATTGCTTTTTGTTTGCTGAAAATAGCCCTTGGTTCAAACGATCTTATCTCCGGAACAACACAACACACAGCCGCCATCTTGGTCGCGATCGAGAAGGGGAATCCCAATTTTCTGGCCCGCGAAAAATGACTTCATCAACTCCAACGGCACTGCATGTATTCCTCGAATGAAATGTGCCGTTTCATTTTCAACGGCCTTAGTAATTCATCGGCATCGCGAGCTCTATCGCAAGTGCTGATTGGTTCGTTCGCGGCACATGACCCTTTGGCCGTTCACTAGTGATGTCATGCGAAGCAAGTCAAGGTTGCATCCATTGGCTCTAGCAGGAGCGCGTTCGCTTACGGGTAGCCGGTGATGATGGCCGATGATGGCGTCCGTCGGAGAATTGGGAGTGAGCTTTGAAAGATCGTGAACATCGAAGAAATAAAGCAACTTAAAATATTTTTACGGTAATAAAACATAAAATAATGATTTCGGAAGTAATAACAGGCGTTGTGACGGAAGAATATCCAGTGGATGCTGTCATTCCGAGTATTGTAAGTTGAAATTTCGTTAGCGCTGTTTACGTTGTTGAATTTCAGGGTTTTTTTAATTAATCAAAACATAGGACGATGGTCTCCATTATATTTTTGCTCAATAATTTACAATATAATTATTTTTATACTCCTTGACCGCATAGTTTTTTTATTACAATTTATTTTCAGGAGGCATGCAACTTGTTCGTGGAAGCCAGTTGCGGCTATAGTCAGTTTCGCTTGAAAATTGAAAAAATGGCGTGGGCCTGAAGGGGTTAAAAGCGTGAGTGCGAAAACTTGTGGTGGCTGCCGACACATGGCAGTACTTGCCTGTCCCGTTAGTTGGCTTGCTAGCCGTTCAGAATCAACGTTATACACATTGAAACACAAAGACCAAGGAAACCGCTCGTTTCAAGAGTCGCTTTCCTGCAGTGCGCGCTAATAAGAGGGGGAAAAAGGAGCTACGCTGGCTGGATAGCATTAGACGCCATGGCCGCCAATGTTTGATTCCGCTAGCTATAGTGATTTGGACGGCTTTACAGAAGCTGACATTTTATATTCACTATGTTAACTTGCATTTGGTGAACATTAATGAATCTGATGTTTCAGTAAATTATCTTCTTCATTATCAGGTAGTTCATCGTCAGAATCGGAGGATTTTGAAGAAGGTCCACCTGCAAATAAACAAGCGAAGCCTCGGAGACTCGTTACAGTTGGTGGTGTTGACCCGGCCCGAGATTTCGGTTGGAAACATTTAACACCACCCACTATACATCCAATTGTTGGCAATGCAGGACCAATCCATGATCTTCCACAGGGTTCTTCCCCATTTGATTAGACTAGGTTTTATTATTTACCGTATTCCTCATAAATTTTATGAGCACATGGCTGAACAAACGAATCTTTATGCACAACAAACAAATGCTAATTATTAAGGCTGTACCGAACCGAACAAACCGAACCGAACATGGCCGAACAGAGGGTGTTCGGTTCGGTTCGGTGTTCGGTCTTTCAAACGCAAAATACCAAACCGAACATATTTTCACTTCTAATCGATGGATTTTGATGTTTGAATACACCATTTTGAAGGTTTTTTCGCCAGCTTTCCGTTGGTCCAAACCACAAGTTCCTAGCTCTAATGGTTCAGAAGTTATAAGAGAAAATGTAGAATTAGTGGAGATTTTTTTAAGTTTGATGAATCTTTGTGAACCGAGTTCTACATTTTAGTTTAAGACAGATTGGTTTGGTACATTTTTGTTCGGTTCGGAAGTGTTCGGTGTTCAGCTTATTTAAGGTTTGTTCGGTTTGGTTCGGTTCGGCTGAAAAATTCTTGTTCGGTACAGCCTTACTAATTATGATACACGATGGTATGCGACAAACGTTGATGAAATAAAAGTTTATATTGTGATCGGTATCCACCAACTCACCGAAGGGTGAATACAAAGATTATTGGTCAGAAGATAAGTTTATGTTCTGTGAAGGTGTAGTGAACACCATCGAAAGCAAGGTACGAAAAACTTACGCAATATTTTCATGTAACCGACGCATCATAAACAGCCCGTTCGTGAAGCTGCTAACTACGACCTAGTTTACAAAGTTAGGCCTTTCATAAAATTACTTTTGAAAAATTGAAAACCTTTCAAAGGCATTACATTCCACAATGAACTTGGCCATTGATGAAACAATGATTAAACGTGATGGCATACTTTTTTTAAACAGTAAATGCCTGCAAAACCAAAAAAATGGGGAATTAAATTGTGGTGTTTATCTAATAGTATAATCGAATATTGTTGCAATTTCAGCGTATACACCGGCAGATCAACCAATTCATCGGCAAATGGGCTGGGTTACGATGAAATTATGGATATGGATGGACCGTTTCTCAAAACGCGTCGTCATTTATATTTCTGTAACTTCTTTTCTTTAGTGCAATTAGCTGAAGATTTTACGACACTTGCAAATAGGAAAAAGGTCCAAAATAAAAAATTCTTTAAGAAAACCTAGTCTGAAGGCAGGAGAAAATAAAATGATGCAAAATGACAATATTGGTCTTGCTTGTGTTTGGTGTGACAAATGAAAAATGAACTTCATTGCAACCAATGTTGGGAATGGCACAGATGAAAGAAGTCCGTCGTAAACATCAATTTGTTTTGTTAAAAGTTTCTGAAATTGTAACTTTGTACAATCGTTTCATGGGTGGTGTCGACTGGGTCGACCAAATGAGGTCTTAGGCCTATTACGACGTAGAACTAGCAGGAAATGGAAGAAGTACCTTGTGTGGGTTTTGGCAACCTTTGCATTATGTAATGCATACACATTGTATATTCATGAAAAAACTCACCACATTACTTTGGATGTTCGCCCGAACATAGCATCATTTTATATGTATGTATTTTATACATTGTAAATTGCCACCAACCTGCCAGCACCTAGATCCAGGAAGGTCATTTATACAAATAAAGCTTTCAGACTTGCTGTTTGCCGTAGCCTAACGAGACTTTCTAGTCGCAAGCAAAGAGTGAAATAGTCTAGAAAAACTGTTCAATTCGTTCGGGCAAACGTCATCGAAGGACACTCGTTAGTGAAGTTTGAAGGACAAAAACGTTGCTGTGTTGAATGTTCTTCCAAAGGAAGAAAAACGAACGCTGGACGAAAAGTTGAAACCTCGTACAGCTTTGATTGTTGTGCAGTCAGTTTATGTACCATTATACGTCCGAATATAAGACGCCTCAAATATAAGACGAGTAGCATTTTTGGGCTCGCATGTTCCAAAGAAATAAATGGCTGCGATTATAAGACGGGTGACTTTAGCAAGACTTTAGCAAGACTCCAAGAAAGACAAATTCTGATAAATAGTTTAAAAGTTTATATTAAAGTGTAAAGTCACGTCGCTACGATCCAAGATGGCCGCCAAAAGAGCAACTTTAAATGCGTGTAACTTCTAAAGTACTGGATTAAAAAATGTAATACTATGGATTTAGGACTTTCCCTATGGACCATACTTACACACCAAATTTGAAGAAAAAATAAAGTAGTGGCAACCAATTTTTCCAATTTTGGTCCATTTGGGATGGAATGACCCCTATCTTATAGAAAGTGAAAAAAATACATAGAGGCAAAAAAACAAACTGAAATTTTGCACAAGATTAGTTGCACTAATGCTTAGTTCGACAAAAAAAGTTTTTTTTTTATCTGCTACCCAACGGGGGTTTTGACGTCCTAAATTATTGTTATATAATTTGCATATATTCTACATTAACATAATATTTGAGAATATTAAACACATATTTTGGATATTTTTAGAGTGTAGCATGATAAATTATATCAATACCTTTCATTTGACACTTTGATCATTCCTGTAGCTCTAATATTAGTTTCCAAGGTACAAAAGTTTGATCCAAAAATAGACGGAACACAAAAATCCAAGATGGGCCACCATACCCAATACTTTAGAGGTCCAGTACTCCTAAACTATTCAACCCCCCCAAAAAAAGAAAAACAGGGTTTTGACTGGTTTTATGGACTCTATCAACGTACCAAATTTGAGAAAAATCAAAATTGTGACTGCAACCATTTTATTTCATTTTGGTCCATTTGAGCTGGAATGACAATTCTCCAATAACAAATTGAAATGAACAATTCTTTTGTAAAAAGAATAGAAAAGAACTCTTGAACTCGCATGCATTGCCCAAGACTGGTGACACCTCCAATCAATGCAGTGCTTCACAGTCACTATGGAACACAACGCAAGTTATTTTCAAGTCCTGAAGACCACTAAACAGGTAATCGCCTACCTCACCAAAATTTTCCTCTTTTCCTTTACGGCAACAAGCGGTTGACCCTTTCCAAAATTTCTCTCATCTGAGGAATCACGGAGTGTGAGACTCAGTGAAGCCAGCTCGCAACCCAGGACACCCGTCATGGTGGCACCTCCTACCGTTTTTGACGAGGTCAACTGTGAATGCTAACAATTCACAGGTAATGCATCTTTCCGGATGGCAAGTAAAAACGGTATTTTGCCGGCCCCCAGGACGACTGGTTGAAAATTGTTTCTACTGCATAAGGAAATGTGCATACCTTACCCGTCCTACTTCCCCTCTTTTGAGTCACTACCATCATAGATTGAAAGCGAAAAAGATGGCCACCTGGGTGATTTTACCAAGAGTGCATATTATTACAGTCACAATCGTGAAATCTTTTTTAACTTTTTTTTTTTTTTTTTTTTTAATTGTGATTTGCAGTACAAACACCAACTTGGACATATCTGAGTCATTTATTAATTAATGATTTATTTATTTTGTTTGGTGATTTTTAAGAGCCACTGCATATTTTTAGATCCTAATGATTTTTGGCAAGTTTATTGTGGTCATGGTACTAAGAAAAATCCAAAGTTTGAGAAACCTAAAAAAAATTATTGAGGAAAATATAGGGTATCAAACTTTTTCAAGATGGCCGCCGGCTCGACAAATTGTGCCATTTTACATATAACTCGCTTCTTAGCCATTCTCCTAAACTGCACTGGTTTTTATTGCTTTACTGCTATTAGCACTACAAGCACTAACTATTCCAGGCTGTCTTTACCAATGCATCTTAAGAGAGACAAAAATTACAGACCGTTTCTTTCAGCAAAAATAGCATTATTGCACGGCGCGCTATTGTTATAGTATTTTTCTCCTTCAAGATGTAGTCCTGAACTTCAATGGTGTAATGGTCTTCTATAACTCTTCTGCTACCAACTAAGCCAATTTGTGGTGATGCACCATTAAGGAGATCACTAAAAAAAATTAACAATAGCATTGCGCAACACCAAAAAGCATTGTTTTTGATGGCTTTCCATGACTTTCTTCTTCAAGATAAAAATATAATCAGATAAGACACTTATAGAGTGAACTTTGGCCTACTAATTCCAACCAGTTTTGTTTGTGCACCTCTTGGTTTTCTCAATACAATGCATAATACGTAACAGTGTTTTCTCTTCATTTTAGTTGTACAACACGAAAATTCACACCTTTCCAACTGGGTACATTGCACACTTTCTTTATTACCCCTCCTGTAAATACTACTACGCAGTAAAGTTAAGATCCTAGATTAAATCATTGCTGCAATAAATCGGGTTGACAAGAGTTTGAATATGTTTCATATTGTGATTAATCAATTATCGTAACAAAGAATCATACAGTATTACAAAAATTCAATTTTGAAAATGCCAGTTTAATACAACTAATGTCTGGAACCATGAATGGTCCAGTTCCTTTATGTGACAATGGGCCATAGAATGTCATACATTGTGTCGACAGGGTTCATTGCGTGCGGCATGATTGGTTCCGGGGCTTCGCATCGGCACGTCAGTTGGAGCTGCCAAGAGGCTCCTGCCCATTGGTCATTGGTCCCGGTGCGGTTCCGGTACTCCTTCTGCCTGCAGCGCCGTCTCCTGGCGACACTCGGCTGGAACTACTCCGTCCTCCCTTGCCCTGCAAGAACTATGTTATAATCTTTGACCTTTAATAATGCCTGTTAGTACAACTGATTATCTAAATCTGATGTAATTTATGTTTCTATTCATGTAACAATACTTGTATCCCATATGCTCATGCCAATGGGGCACCTTAGCACTCGCGATTGCCGCCAGGAGGAGTCGTGTACTACTGGTCCTTGACTCTCTTCTCGCGTGGAAGCAATGGCTGGCGTTCAGTACGAACCAAGACGGATCGAGCAGCTCAAGCCCAATTTATAGCGACATGGAGCTTCTACACATGAAAAAAAAGCAAGATTTGATAGACGAGGTTGAAAGTTACTTCATTCTGAATATTAAATGTAAAATACGCAGGGTGGCTACTAAATAAACAGTGTCCTTAGGTCAGGAACTAGCTTTTGGGGATAGTTACAAAGGTTTATAGCTAGTCGCAATATTCCATGTAAACTCCTAAATACAAAATACGAGTTATAATTTTTGTTTAGAATTCTGTCCCCCCCCCCCCCCCCCCAAAAAAATCGTGGCTACAACTCCATTCTGTTAGCACCAACTTTTGTAAACATAGCCAGTGGGAACCGGGTTCGTAGTATAAGTACTTCATTTTGTACATGCAGGGAGGACTCCATATTTTATATGTGTGAAGATTTAGGGTTGGACACATAAAATTCAGTCCTCCCCCCCCCCACCCCCCAACAAAATAAAAGGCTGGTTGACAATGTTAACATAGGCCGTGGGCGTGGACCGGGTACGTATTATTTCACTCTGAATGCTAACTGTTAAAGAAAAATGCATTTAGGACACTAGGCCGCTCCAAAAAACAAATAAACCGAAAACTGGCTAAAAAAAAAAAACAGGATAGAAGAAATAACCTGAATAATAAAAAAAAAAAAAAACAGGAAAAATAAACCGCAAAAAAATAATTAAAGAAAAAAACGCGGAAAGAAGCCTATGCAGTATGCAAAGAGGAAAAAAAGGAAAAAAGGCCAGGGGAAAAAGTCGCTAAAAATTGCCGATGGGGGAAAAAAAGTCAAAAGAAAAAAACTTTATATTGTTCTTGTTATTTTACCACGGTGTTATTAGGGTATCATAGGTACGTCAGGTAACTTTACCGTGATTTGAATTTCACCATGCAGGGTACGAGTTTCACCATAAAATGGCCTTTTTTCTGTGTCTTTTTTTTCCGAGGCCTCATTGCCTCAGGCCGTTTATAATCCGCAGCAATTTTTTTTCAATGTAATTTTTTTTCATGATTCGCTACTAATATTATTTTCATGCGTAGCACATTGGGCTGAATAAGGTTAGGCTCTAGTTTTAGGGTTAGTTGCAGAAAATTAACTAGTGGCAATATTCCAAGCAAAATATCCCTGCAAAATACTTTCTACATAAAATTGTGTCTTCGTCCAGGTCGGACCCCCCCAAAAAAAAAGAGTCATTGCTGGCCATTCTTCATTTAGCATCGGCATGTTGACTATTGGGGCTAATGAGGACTGGATTGAGAGCATGAACTCTAACAAAAAATCAACAAATTCAGGTTGTCTCCTGAACAAAGTATGCGTTAGGTTAGGAACTAGCTTTTTGGGGTTTGTTGCGGAAGATCAAAGTTAGTGGCAATATTCCAAGCAAGGTCAGAACCTACAATATACTTTCTAGATGAAACTTTACCCAACCGAAATCCATCGTAAATAAAACTAAAAAATGTAATTTCTAGCTAGTTGTATTTTTGCCAGGGAATGGAATTTTAATCCACCGTAGAATATTGTTATAGTAAAACTAAAACTTTAGTTACACGGTTTAGGAGTTTTTTATTAAGCAAATTTATTATTATTACAAATCAGTAAAGTCAAACCTGTATGTTGAGACGGACATCAATCAGATTATCGGACGACCGTTTGATCGTTTCTAAAGCTGATCATTATCTAAAACTGATAATTTTCTAAAGCAGCACAAAAGAAAAAGAAAATTGGTAAAAAAAAAAAAGGGTGGAACCATACGTGTTGTCATCAAAACATGAGTGTTAAATATCCCTAGATTGTTATAGAGTCGCAGGGGCAAGATAGAGTGACGTTGTTACATTGTTTACTACGTTTTTGTTTGGTAACGAAAGGTGGACTTTTTTTCAATCTATTCATTTTTACGACAGCCCAATGCATGATTTTGGTCGAGATGCGTAATAATCGTAGCTACGAACGTCCTAATAGATTCTTTTAGTTTTCTTTAACGTTATGTCTATTGGTTATATGAATCTGTGAGCAAGCAACTGGTCTAATAAACTTTCGACGCGATAATCGTCGGGTTTGAAGGGAAGGTTACAGACCTTGAAGTGTTTTCCGGGCATCCAGATTTTTTTTATGATTTCATCGACTCGTTTAATGGATATCTGTCACCGTTTTCGTAAAACTGGGTCTTTTGGGAAGCCATGACTGCTTTCCCTGTTCTTACATTTCGGAACACAACAACACGAGGCATTTTTTGTTGATGCTGTTCGAACGAAATGGTAGCGCGCCATGCTGTTGTTTGGGCGCGAGTGAAGCGCGAAGGACCAGTAGTACCGCAGCGCCTCTGGTGGTTCAGAGCGACTA
This sequence comes from Lithobius niger, assembly GCA_023313725.1. NCBI lineage: Eukaryota > Metazoa > Arthropoda > Chilopoda > Lithobiomorpha > Lithobiidae > Lithobius > Lithobius niger. Next base: position 49,515 of record JAHWFP010062802.1, read on the forward strand.
AGGTGCCCCATTGTTACTTGCCCTAAACGACCAACTTAAGGGTAGTAACTAAGTGAGGCCTTTTTTCTGGCATTCCAATCATCAACCCCAACCATTCCACATGTGAACAATTTTTCGGCCAACTTTATTAGAATCTTTTCTTCCCCCATTTAGATTATTTATTTAGGGACATATTAGTCACAATTCACCACCATACCTTTTTAGGCTGTACCAGTTGGCAGGCGAGCAAACACCGAAATCATCATTAAACCTGGACCAAATTGGCGTAAAGGTAACCTGTGACTCAGTCTCGTCCCTAACATAAGCTAATCCACTGTGTCAACCAGCTAAGCATTACCATCTGTTGATACAACATACATGCAAAGTCTACCGTATGCTGGTATCTAGGATACCCGACAAAATCACCGTCATCAGACAAAATCCTACAAATCGTGTAATTTGTTGTAGATTTTCACCTAAAAACACGCTTTTCGTCAGACAACTTTACATTCTGATCAGAGAATTTTTCATTCTGGATGCCAGACACTTTGGTAGCTTTTGCATGTACAATTTTTTATGTCATATTGCTCCAAACCACTTTAGTGGAGAACATCATTTTGTATGTAGGCTACTGTATTTTTATCTACTTTGGCTAACACCCGACCAATGTAAAACAACTAATGATAAGCAAAGGCTTAGTACTATGGTGGTTGGACAGTACCTTACGTGACCTTCAGCAGTGGCCATTACAGTGCGCAGAGTAGAGGAGTCCATTTCCTGAAATAATACATTTCATTGGTAGAAATCTATGGATAAATGAAAGCCGTTTTTCGATTGGACCTAATGTTTTTTTTTAAGAGAGACTTTAGCAATAAGAATTTTGTTTTACTTTGACAGGTTTTTATGACTTGCCCATCCTTCCGTTAGGGGAGGTCGGTTTCATTTTTTTGACTTCGGGTTTCACGCACACAAAACCGCGGTTTCGGTATTGGTTTTTGCCACCATCCACCCAAACCAGCTATTTGTAGTTTGTTTTCTTGTAACATTAGTATTACTAGCTTTTAAGTCACTCCTTCTTTCACTTTCAGCAGAATCATAGACCATGGGCTTAGCTGTGGCACCATTTTCCTATATGATTTTCTTTTTAATGACTGTTAGTCCTGGGGCATATGTAAGGAAATATTGCTCCGTGTGATTTTTCGTGATGAAATTTAATAACCACCTGGAATACATTCCTTGTACGCTCTACAGTCAGGCCTTACCAGGTGTTTTCTTGAATTTGTTGCAGAAGGCCTGTGCGACGTCATAAATCCAAGATGGCGGCCGCTCCGGACATATACGGGAATAATCGGTCGTAACTCGTAACTCGTCAGGGTTGCCCAAAGGTAATTTTGTACGAAACCTTTTATGTTCGCAATACAATTCTGAACAAAAAAGGTTACTAAGAATTTCGTGATATCGCCTACCGTTTCGGAGTTATAACCGAAATCTTATATATTTAACACTTTTCAAGCGCACTAATGTTGTAAAATAACATTTATTACCCATATACACAATTAAAAGTTATTACTTACTCATATCACTGGCCTAACTTCAATTTTTAAAGTTCAACACTAAAAAGCTAGCTGTTCTCCCCAACACAATACAAATGTATTACAAAATTGTATAGATTTCCAACACAAATTTAAAGGTCTTCATCACAATCCTCTTCATCTGCGAGTCAGTGTTTGCCGATGACTTCGGTCTGCGCTTTCGGGCAGCTCGCAGCTGGAATTAACAAAGTCCAGACCTGGGCGGTCAGTAATGGTTTCCGTTTTTCTCCGGACAACATTGTGTGCGTCTACTTTTGCTGCCAACGAACACTGCACCCAGATCCTTGCCTGTACTTAGGATAGGCACAAATTCCTGTTGTCCCACAGGGACGTTTCCTGGGTCTGGTGTTCGATTCTAGGTTATCTTGGCTTTCACATTTGCACCAACTTAAAGACAAGGCTTTGCAGGCGCTTAACATATTGCGGGTTCTGTCAGGCTCTTCATGGGGTGCCGATCGCACTGCCATGTTGCTCCTCTACCGAGCCCTTGTCCGCAGCAAACTTGATTATGTGTGCATGGTCTATGGTTTGGCTAGTGACTCGACTCTCCAGATGTTGGGCACTGCATCACAGTGGCCTGCATCTGGGTACTTAGGCATATCAAATGTCTCCGTTGGTCAGCCTCTATGCTGAGGCCTCGGAGCCACCTTTGGCCATTCGTCGGCGACAGCTTGCCATTCAGTATGCTGTGCGATTGCGTGCTGTGCAATTCAGTCCTGCTTGGTCCGTGGTTTTTGGGCCAGACTTGAGAGTCGGTAGACGCATGATGGGTAAGGGTGACTTCCGCAATAGGCTCCAGCAGTCCTGTCAGGAAATAGCCTTTGAAGTACCCTGCGTCTTGAGGCTTGGAGGGATGCCAGGCCAGTGGCCCCTTGGCTTGTCCCAAGTGGCATTTTCACTTTTGCTATGGCGTCCCTCCCGAAGGGTTCCACTCTACCAGCAAGGTACTTGCAGGAGTTCCGGAGGCTGTGTTCTCAGTACGTCGGTTATTAGCGGTTGTTTACTGATGGGTCGAAGTCAGACGTTGGCGTGGCATGTGCTTGTGTGTGTAAGGGAGTAACTGTTGCCCATCGCCTTCCATCAGGCTATTCTGTGTTTTCTGCAGAGCTTTTGGCTCTTGGTTTGGCGGTGGAATAGATCCTTGACCTTCAGGGCATGCATTTCATTATCTTTACTGATTCCATGAGTGCCCTGGAGTCCTTGGCGAATTACAATCTCCGGAACCTCCTCTTGACACAACGTGTCCAAGCTTTGCTTTCCCGCTTGCCTGGCCAGCGGAAAACCGTGCTTTTCTGCTGAATCCCGGGCCATGTTGGGCTAGGAGGGAATGAGCAAGCTGATTCTGCAGTGAAAAGGGGCCATTTGTGGCCGTCTTGGAAGGGATCTTAGCCTTGTTCCCTCGGACGCCTTTCCAACTCTGCATCTGAGGTTACACGCTTTTTAGCAAACCTTGTGGGGCAGACAGGACGGTAATAAAATAAGACCTATTAAAGGCACTGTTGAGGAATGGCACTCGGCGTGTCGCTGTGAACAGGTTGTGTTGGCCCGTTTGCGCATTAGTCACACCCGACTTACTCACTGTTTCCTTTTGCGGGGCGGTTGACCCTCCTGAATGTTATTGGTGTCGTCAGCCACTTACGGTCCGGCATTTCCTTGTTGATTGTCGTCATTTTGATGGTGTGATGGTGTTCGTCGTCGTTTCCAACTTCCGCATGACATTGCGCGTCAATTGGGCGATAAGTCTGTCCTCCTGTCCGGTGTTTTTCAATTTTAGCAGGAGGTACAGATGTATGACAAGATTTAGATTAGGGGTTTGAATAATATCTCTGTAATGTGTGGTGCAGTGGCAACCCGGACCACTGCACTGTGACTGAGGTTGGTGCTAATGACCAAGTTGTCGACGCGCCATTAAGCCTCAATCCCCCCCCCCTGCCTCTTTCCCCCCCTCCTTTTCTGCCCCCCCCCCCCACCCAGCCCCCTACTGCAAATAACTCTCCCCGACCCGGTGTTTGGTGTTCTTAAGAAAGTCAGTAGCGTTTGGAATATTTCATTAGTACACCCAGACCCAGAAAAGGCGCATACTTGTGATTTACTGAATGCTAAAAAACAGTTTCACTGAGAAGTCGGCATTCAGTACGCAAGCTACCCCCTGCTGCAAGGTAATCTCAGTGATTGTTTCCATCAACTTGGAAACAATTCACGTCAGCACTACGCACCATCAACTTGTTGCAACTAATTTTCCTTCATTTGGTCACGCATGCAAAGATTGTTGCCGCCCACTTTAAAACAATTCAACTTCGCTGTCCAATTCTCCATCTACGAAAGATATGCGCCTTAACATCGTATCAGGATGTCAATTTCGAGGCTCATTAGGGGGCCTCGAAATGAACAACGAATCGTCGTTTTGTTTAAAGTTGTCCGTTCGTAGCGGAAACACGGATCGTTTTTTTTTTAGCTCAACTATGAAAGTCCAACAGTCAAAACCTATAGCCCGCCCACAATGCCACAATCACGCGACCAGGCATTGTTTGCAAGGTAGCAATGATTCGCGACGTGCATCGTAATTGTAGTCAACTTTAAAGCGATTGTTGCACGTGGTTTTACAGTAATTGATTTTCACTCGCTTCCTAACTTTTGCCGGAATGAATATTATTAGTAGACTAGTTGTGCCCGTGCGCATGCTGCGCCCCCCCCCCCCACCCACCACCAGCACATCCTTGCTACCCCTTCCCCTGCCGCACCCCGTTGCATCCCGTTCCTGCACTCCCATAGTGTGGGTTCTGAATATCTCTCCGCCTTCCTCTGGCACCTCAGGTGTTTGGTTTTGGTTTATCAAACCGAAGACCGAACATGTGAATGGCTCCCACATATGCCCTCCCCCCCATAATTACTTTAACCCCTAATCCCCACACTCCTGCCCCCTCCCGGTTTCGCAAGGGGGCCCCCCCCCCCCATACATGCTTGCCCGTCTCCCCCTCCCCGAAAACGCCGCCCCATGACATTTCCTCTTTGGTGCAGCCCCAGAAAAGTCGCATGCGTATGTTAGACTGAAGGCTAAAACAAGCCCTGAGAAATCCATCATTCAGTAAGCAAGTAACCCTGTGTTTAAGTTATTCCTTTGAAACAATTCACCTCGGTACCGTGCATGGCGACATTGTTGCAAGCAACGATTGTTGCCGCCCACTTAAAAACAATTCAACTTTTTTCTGGAAGTGAACATTTAGGAAATAACTGCACCTTTTCATCGTATCAGGCTGCCAATCGTCGTTTGGTTTAAAGTTGTCTGGTTTAGTAGACACGGGTTGTTTTTTATTTTAGCTCAAACGCCGACAATGGCACAGTCCATGCGACTAAAACTTTGTTGACCGCTTTGGTATCACAACAATACCAAAAAACTAACCCAAAAACGGTGCGGCAGGTCTAGTAAGTGGCACCATCTCTTCGAAGAATTTGGAAAAAGTGTTATAACCTGCACTTGTAGTCCAAGGCCGTCAATTTTTGGCGACATGGCAGGTTTGGTAAGTGGCGCCATCTGTTCTAAGACGTTGGAAAAGGGTCCCAACCCGAATTTGAAGGCGAATTCCGTCAACAGATGGCACTACAGGGTGGGGTACTTGATGTGTACGACGGAATGGCGTGGCCGGTGGCTTGGCCGCCTGCTCCGTATTATATATGTAGATTACTAAACACAAGAAGTATTTATAATGAAACTCCGAAACGGTAGGAGATATCACGAAATTCATAATAACCTTTTTTGCTCAGAATTTTATTGCGAACATAAAACGTTCAGCACAAAATTCTGTTTGAGCAACCCTGAAAGGAGTTATGACCGATTATTCCCGTATATGTCCGGAGCGGCCGCCTTCTTTGATTTATGACGTCACACAGGCCTTCTGCCACAAATTCAAGCAAAACACCTGGTAAGGCATGACTGCAGAGCATATGAGGAATGTATTCTAAGTGGTCATTCATCACAAAAAAATCCTACGACACTACATATGCCCCAGGACTATGTCATTTATACGTACAAAATGATAATTATAAAAAAAAATTACAAAAACATCAATTTTTAAATTTTCGAAAACTGCGAAAAACTGACTCAAAATTTGAATCGGTTTCGGTTTTCAGTAAAAACCGAAAATCCGGTTTCGGTTTTGGTTACCGACCCATCCCTACCTTCCGTTAAAAAATAAGAGTGGCTATTGTACCTCATTAACATTTTCTTCTGGTTGTTGTACAAGTACTTTGTTTTGAAACTTGTCATTTTTAGGCGTTTTGCAAATAGCAATTTGACCTTGTCATTGCTGGTCTATACATCAGGGTATGCATGCTGACCTAGAAATAAATGCTATTCTAGTTGGCTCACCTCAGTAAAGTTTTTTGAGCAGCTCTCATCTGGGCACAACAGTTTTAATTTTGACGTGGACTGAGAGTAGCCAACAACGGACCCTTTTCTGGAAATTTTGATGGTCTTCAACCCAGATGTAAACTGAAGATGTTGGTAGTTCACTGTAACCCATGTTCCTATAATATATTACTTCCAAACCTTCATCTCGTCTCTGTATTCAATGTTGCAAAGTTCCAAAATATGAGGAATTTTAATATTTCCCAAATCTGCTCCAACAATCTCTGAAACGGTAACCCTTCTATTAGAAACATCACCATTGTATTCCATCTGCTTGTTTTATTTGCATTGCATTTATCTTGTCATTGGCGGAATTGACGTTAATCTTGTGCAGTCGCCAGGCACAATCTCACTGAATCTTTCGAGTTTGTGGTTCAGAAAAGTCTTGTCTGATTAGTTGCATTCCTGTTCTTGACTGATGTGAAACTGATCATCAATAGTACTACAGCTCAGTATTGCATCCAGCATTGTTTTGCCTTTTGTACACTTTGGTTAAGTGAGGGAACTTACATTTAAAATAATGCCAAACTTGCTCGTACACAGACTGTAAAACTGCCATGTTGCATTGATCAAATGCTGTCCAAAATGTGAACTTAATAGTGACCTCGAGTCATTACGGCACAGATGGTTTCCATTGACATTCCGTATTTCAAAAAACACTAAATCATTTTCTCTCTGAATTAAATAAATACGGATGCAGACCTATATACGTTGCCTTTTGGACTTAAATGTCAGACTGTCTGAGCGGGGAATTGATCCCACAACCTTTGAAACCAAAGGCCAAAGTCCTGCCGCTAAGCCATATTGACACTGCCTTAAAAGCTGTCATGTCAGTATGGCTTAGCGGTAGGCCTTGGTTTCAAAGGTCGTGGGTTCAATTCCCCGCTCAGGCAGTATAACATGTAAGTCCAGCAGGCAACATAAGTAGGTTTGCATCCATATTTATTTAACCCTTCTGGAACCCATATGGCTTTCTGTCCTGTTTATTCTCTCTAAATTGCATTGGAAGCGTCGTCATTGCCCAGTCTTCAAGAATTACAACATCCGTGTTCGTCATTTTTCTAAAGTTGCCTTCTTTACCAAATTCTGCTGATGTGATCGTATGTCGAACCCATTCAATTACAAGGTGATTGGAATTGAAATCTTACTCAAGCTAAGCCTTGCAATGTTCGTCCGTACTAAAATCCTTTAGTTTAGGCTTAGATTGTATAGTGTTCCAGCAGTGTGGGCATCATGAAACTCGGTGTGCCGATGCGTCTCGTCGCGTCGCCCCTCCCCGCATTTAAAGTGTCAAACACAAGCTGCAAGTTAAGCTATGTGAATGAGAGCACTCGCCCATTTTGTTTCTTTGGGTTCACTCAGTGGAAAGGTTGAACAATGTGTTGCACAAGGTAAGTTGGTACCAAGACACTTGTGGTAATTTTATAGGATGATTGGAAAAGTTTCAACTGTCTTGTAAAACTGTAAAATGAAGAGAAAACACTTGCGTATTATGTATTGAGAAAACCTAGAGAGGTGCACAAACAAAACTGGTTGTAAATAGTAGGGCAAAGTTCCCTCTATAAGTGGATAGCCTGCTTTTATTTTTATCTTAAAGGAGAAAGTCTTAGAAAAGCCATAAAAAACAATGCATTTCGGTGTTGCGCAATGCTATTGTTAAATTTTTTAGCAATCTCCTTATCACGTCAACCAATAACAGTTAAGGATTAAGCAGTTGGAAATTAGTTTTAACGGTGAATTATGTTGAATTTTTGAGGATAGACAATCTAATAAATTTTTTACTAAATGAGATTAAAAGCGTTGTGTTTACGTCTAGGTTGAACCCAAATCATTACGCAAATAATCACATTATCGCAGACTTTTTCATGATGGAGTAAGAATAGAAAAGTGGGTTCTATTTGATTTAACGCTCGCCCTCGATTTTCACTAAATTTACTGCAATGGCCCATGGGCACTGAGTTAGGCTCTTTTCACCAGCGTAATGGTTGCAGTTTGCATTTCGGGTGGTTGTTGAGTTTCATGGTGATCACATATCATTTGTATTGCTGCACTCATGATTGCCATCCATTCGCTGTAGTATTTTCGGGCTGACCACGCACAAGTGTCTGGGATTGCAGGGTTTTCCCACCTGGTGGATCGGGCATCTTTACCGCTCCTAATATATTGTGGTTACTTCAAAATGGTGGGTTTTGTAATGTTCTACCACTTCCAATACCACATAAACTTTAAGAGAGTGGCTGAACACTTGGGAATGGATATACATTTTATTGCTGTCTTCCATTTCCAACTGCATTCCCAAGGAGGCAGCCACCCAGTTTAATAGTGTATGCTGAACTGTTAGCTGCAATGGAAGTCTTCGGACTGCCTAGGAATGCTCAGTCTGCGTTCCAGTTGGACTTCTGGATTGTGCATTTAGGAATTATGAACTGTAAAGTTCATTCTGAGAAGTTACCCCAGGACTGCAAGGGTAACTTCTCACAATGGATCCTTGGACTGCTGCTACTGACCAGTATGTGAGGTTTAACTTCTTTACTGCTAGATCAGACCGTTACACTGAAATTAGTAGGTGGTATATGATAGCCTTTGAACCTCATTCATTCTTGATTGAAACTGTTTTGGCAAGTGACATTATCTCTTTTGCATCTCCTTTTAGATTATATTTTCTTATTGCCGGGGGAAAATATACATAACCTGTTAATTGTTGCATACATTGATCCTCACTGGATGTTTCCCTGGAGGTTTCTTGGCTGCATGTAGCCGCCTGCTCAGTAACCCTACCGTGCCTGCACGGTGCGTTCTCTATAAAAGCGAGAGCGCCAAGGCTTTCGGCATTCTTTTTCCTCCAGAGGTTGCCTCGCGTCTCCTCGTTTCTTGAAAATCTTGACCATTCGCACAGATTTTGGATTCGCCCGCTGCCGAAGACGTCAGCGTCGGCCGACCCTCCCGCTTCGAATACTGCTCTCTCTCATGTAAACTACTACGCCTGCAACCTGCACGCACCCCGACGTCACTATTTGACCTGCCTTCCAATTCATCCCGAAAAGGTCAGGCTGTCACCCGCAGTGCAGTGGACCAGCTTGTCAACGAATCACAAGCATTCGGATGCGATCCCGATGCCACCTCCGTCGTGCACTTTCTCCGTTCGTCGGGCGCACACCCAACAATGGGTTATCTCCACCGCAAGTCACAACAGCCGAACCGACCCTCGCTGCATTCGCCCCAGTCTGCCAAGAAGCCATGGTCTTCGGCCGAATGCCCCCCGTCACAACTACGTAAACCGGAAACGAACCATCATTTCTTCCGCTTCCTGCACAGCTAAACCATTCGTTCCAAAAACGAATTCGAGACCGTTGCACTCATGAAAGACGTTGTGGCTCCTTCCCCGTGAATTCCCGGGGCTGACCCACCGTCTGAATGCTTAGCTTCGAATTGTTCCTGCGGACGCCGGACCTCACCAGCCCTGCTACTCGGCAACCGGCGGCTATCGCCAACCCTCCCGGTTGGTTTTTGTTAACAGTTGATTCTGACAACGGATGAGACTTGCACTCAAGGAAGACACCTTGGCTCCTTCTCCGTTGATTCCCGGGGCTGACCCACCGTCCGAATGTTTGGCTTCGGGTTGGTCCAGCAGACGTCCACGGCAGCCGTTCGTCAACCCCCTGCTTTGTTTCGTTTTCGGTTGATTCCGATAAGAAGGAGACCGAAGTATTAAAGAAGACATCGTGGCTCCTTCCCCTTTGACTCCCAGGGTAAATCCACCAACGTCGGCTTTCCAGTCATTCCACCACGGCAACTGCCAGCCAACCGAATTCCTCTGTTTCATATTCGTTTCGGTTGATTCCGATAACGATTGAGACTGCAACACTCGATGAAAACAACAAGGCCCCTCCCGTCCCGTCGATTCATGGGAATGATTCAACTTCAAAAAAACAAAATAACTTTGATTTGAATGGTTCCTGACCACTTTATAAACGACTATTCGCCCCCGCCCCCCCGCCCGTCCGAAGGCTTTGCTTCTGATACAAGCCTCATCGATCGAAGTCATCGTGACCCGACTCGTCGATGCCAGCCGTCACCGTTGCCATCAACATGCATGGCTTCCGTCCGAATGAAACAAAATCACAACCGTGGCTAACCGATTGATTCCGACAACGAACGAGACCATAACAAACTGGCTTCTTGCGCAGTTCTCCCACTACGACGAAGGTCGTTAAATCACTGGCCCTGGGTCCGAAGCAAACAAAGCAACAGAACCCCAATTGTCATTCCCTGTTCAACGTTGGGCTTCCCAAGAGAGCTTTCAGACAACTGCAATTTTTCATTGCCCACACCGTCCTAATGCTCGGCTGTGCACAGAAGACCCACCATGGATCTGCCCGCCGAGGCCTAACGTAGCCATCTGCCGCCGACCTTCATGGCCTCCAACCGAATGAAGCAACCACAACTGTAGCCATCCGGTTGTTTCCACCGCTTTGTTCCCTGGCAAACCCTCTTCAACTCATTGACATTCTGTCGCATTTGGCCAAAACCTAGGCTTCGGATGCAAGACTCACCGAAACATAACACCTGACGAAACTGCTTTGGCTCCCCAAAAGCTTTCTTTCCAGTCTGGGTTGCTGTCCCCGCTAGCTGTGGCTGCTGTCACCGGTCATAATGAGGCCTCGTGAACATTTGAGCACTCCTATCCGGCCTGTCAACTTGCATCCTGATTGGCTGTTCCCACTTCCGCCCAACTCTGCAGCTCTCGAATGGCGCATCGCAACTGTTGCCGTCTGTTAGTTGCATCGCAGCCAGCTTTGACCACCACTACCGTTTCGCACTGCTAAGGCGCTCCTGCTGCCGCCGGCCGTCCCGTCAATGGTATGACTTGCCGTCCGAATGCTGGATCCATTCATTGGAAGCCCTGCTCCCTGAGATCTGTATCACTTCCCCGCCATGATTCGCGACTTTCGGCAGATGCCATGGCAAAAACCGGTTTAAGGCAAGCCCATTCGGCACCCTTTGCCGCCTCACATGTGCACATAACGCACAAATGTACAACGCTGATGCTCCACAAATTTCGAGAATAGACTATCACCATGGGTTGGATCGCCTCATCAACTTGTCTCACTTGGGCCAATTTGGACCCCACACTCTGTCTGAAGCCCCTCAACACTGCATTATCTCGCACCTTCAACAAGTCTCATTTGTGGTAAAATTCATTTCCACGCTTTGAGTAAAGCTCACCCAAACAAGATTCGTCTCATCTGTTTACCTCGTCTCAAACGTGTCATTCGGCCACATCTTGAATGAAGCCCTTCAAGTCAAGAGTTATCTCGTCTTTTCGGCTTATCTCATTCGTGGTAAATTTCATTTCCACGCCTTGAATGAAGCTCCTGCAGACAAAATTCGTCTTGTCTCCTACGTACTATTCGGCCACGTTTTCAGTAAAATTCTTACAAGTCAAGACTTACCTCATTTATCCGCACGTCTCATTCGTGCGTCTCATTCGTGGTAAATTTCTTTTCCACGTTTTGAGTAAAGCTCATCCAAAGAAGATTGTCTCGTCTCTTCATCTCGTCTCATACGTACCATTCGGCCACGTTTCGAATAAAATTCTTCAAGACAAGACTTGCCTCATCTACCGCACATCTCATTCGTGGTAAATTTCTTTTCCACATTTTGATTAAAACTTATCCAAAGAAGATTCATCTCGTCTCTTAAGCTCGTCTCATGTGACATTTGCCACGTTTTGAGTGAATCCCTTCAAGACAAGAGTTGTCTCGTCTCTTCGACTCGTCTCGTTCGTGGCAAATTTCATTTCCCGTGTTTTGAGCGAAGATCTCCCAGTCAAGCCCCGTCTCATCTCTCCAGCTAGTCTCACACGTGGCATTTGACCACGTGTTGAGTAAAGCCCTACGAGACAAGACTTGTCTCGCTACTTCTGATCGTCTCATTCGTGGTAAATTTCTTTTCCACGTTTTGAGGAAAGCTCATCCAAAACAAGGCTTGTTGCATCTCTTCAGCTCGCCTCGTATGTAGTATTGGCCCACGCTTTGAGTGAAGCCCCTCAAGACAAAAGTTTCCTTGTCTCTTCTGCTTGTCTCATTCGTGGTAAATTTCATTTCTACGTTTGAGTGAAGCTCTTCCAGACAAGATCCGTCTCGTCTCTACAGCTAGTCTCGTACACGGCATTCGGCCACGTTGCGAGGGAAACCCTTCATGACAAGAGTGGTCTCGTCCCTTCTGATGGTCTCATAAGTGATAAATTTCACGTCCACGTTTTCAGTGAAGCCCTTATACACACAATTTGTCTCGTTTTTTCAGCTCGTCTCATACAAACCTTCCCACCCACGTTGTGTGAAGCCTCAAGACTGGGTCGTCTCGCCTTAGGTGTGACAGAAAGGATTCCACGGTTGGAAGAAACTCTCCAAGACATGATTTGTCTCGCCTCTTCAGCTAGCCTCACTCGTGGCAAAATGAATTCCACGTTTCAAGTAATGCTCTTCAAGATAAATTTGGTCCCATATCCTCTGCTCGACTCATTTGTGACAAATGGGCACTACAAAAGAGTGAACCTTTTCAAGACAAGGGTTGTATCCTCTCTTCAGCTGGTCTCACCCGTGGCAAATGGAAGCCACATCTCAAGTAAAGCGCTTCCAGACATGGATCGTCTCATTTCCTTAGCCCGCATTTTCAATCCCACGTTTTGAGTGAAGTTTAAAAATAACCTCTAAATCACCGAAATCCATCATAAAAGGAAGAAATGAATTCCTCGCACACATAACCAAGAATTCAGTCGAAACCGCATCGGCTTCCATCACAAAGTGGATAAAGAAAACACAAAACTGACCCCGCGTGAGCTCCGGGCCATCTCGACGTCGTGAGCTCACTACAATGCCACACTACGTAACCAGGGCAGCTGCAACCAAGAACAAAACCTCAACCTTCAGGTCTCGCAACATATGAGACAAGTCAAGACAAGAAAACTGACTGCGCCAGCTGGGACCGTTCGTCACAGCCTGAATTGCAGTCAACTCCCCCTTAAGCACTCGGAACGAAGCAGAAGGCCATTCCACCATATGGAAACGGAAGCAAGCCGCCCCTGAAGACAGAAGCAAGACCCCAGGTTGACAACAATGACCCCCTTTTAGGACCATCAAACCCACAGAGAGAACCTTTTTCCGATTCATCATGTCGTTCTGAGTAGAGTGCGAAATTTCCGAATTTTTTTTGGGGGGAAAGCCTGCTCGTAACCCAGGGCGCCCGTCAAGGCGGTGCCTGCCACCAAACTTTGACGAGGTCTCCTGTTAATGCAAAACTTAACAGGGTATGTATGTTTTCCACCCGCAATAAGAAAGCCCATTTTGGCGGCCCCTATGTCTGGCCGGCTAAAAAATGGTTTCTTTTGCCTAGGAAAACGTACATAACCAACTCCCACCCTACTTCGCCTCTCGAGTCGCCGCCTGACGCATTGAGAGGAAAATAAATGCCGAAAGCCTTGGTGCTCTCACTTTTACCGAGCAGGAGGCTACATGCAGCTAAGAAACCTCCAGGGAAACATCACATTGAGGATCAATGTATGCAAAAATTAACAGGTTATGTATGTTTTCCTAGGCGAAAGAAAGCATTTTTAAAGTCATGTTTTTACCTTGGTTGGTGTCGGTGAAGAGATGCAATCGTTAAGTTCATTAGCTAACCACGCTGACCATTCAGCTGTGGTCAGTGTTTCCATTTCAGGCTCTTAGTCCCGACTTCCTCCCAAAGCGTTTTTTTTTTTATGTTTGTAAGAATTTGAATTTCTGTAACCCTATATTAATGATATGCATTTTTTCTTGCAGGGTCTGTTCAATGCATAACTCTACGGAGATGTTGTAACCTACAATGCTTGGCTTAAGACAACTGATTAAGCAAGACAGACGAAACCTCACAAGAAATAGTGATAGGCCTAATTTCATTTTCAACTGAACATGGATCCTAATGAATGGACAAAAAACTGAAACTCTGGTTCACATTATAGATATTGGTTGGTCACATAACCCTTTTTTACGCTCTTGGAATGACTTGTACCAAGCAATAACCTTCATGGGAGGAAACTGAAATCAGCTTAAAATAACAGTGAAAAAATATGAGTAACTAATTTGGACATTTGCAGACCCATAGCTATTTGGGTGGCATAAAAAATTATTTTCCAACAAACATATAATTTTAACTAGCAGCTACAAGAAGGGTTGGGGGAGCATATTTATTTGGTATGCTGTATGACATTTGCTTTAACCTTAAAAAAAAAAATAGTTACGTGGTTGAAAGGAGTTATACTTATTTGCCGCCGTGGTCCCTAAAGTTGGAAAACGAGTAGGGGAGGGATGATAGGGAAGATCTATTGTATTTTGAAAAATATTTGGCATTAGCTTAGTCTCTTTACTATTTTTTCATATTCAATCCATATAAAGTTGGGATGCACGTTAGGATGTGCAAATCTTTTTTAGTCACTGCTGTTTGAAAATAGCTCTTGGTATGAAACAAAGAGTTTTGGTCAGTTACCTAATTACTGTAACAAGCAGATAAAGTACTCCTCATATTTCCCTTGATAATTTGTTCTCCTTTAGCAGTTATAAAATACTTCTCTTACAGCAGTGATCTAAGTTTGAAAATCCTAACACGGTCTGTGCTGCACAGCCATTTCCAGTTATGGGCACAGTGAAAAGTTGGCATGTCCAAGCTTGGAGACAAAGTTTCTTTTTTCAAAGTGAAGCCGGAAGTATTTTACATTCACAAATGTAAAACTGGTGCATTATCGATTATGCTCCAGAAAGTGATCGATATTTCATAAAACTACTGTGGCAATTAATTTTTCAAAGTAATTAGACTAAAATTATAGTTTGAAAAAATGCAAATGTTAACATTCACAATGCTCTCAGCATAATGGTTAATGTAATTAATGCTCGGCCCCTAATTTGAAGTGCATTTCCAGAGATTCTTTATTGTACAACCTATCGTGCTATTGACCAAAACAATTTGAAAAATGTCTACAGCTGTATTCCAGTTACGCGAAGGGATTGAGAGGGAATGCCATTTGGGATCGCTTGAGATAAGTCTCCTACTGTACAAAAATCAACTCCATCAGTTCTATTTCACTTGGCCTAAAGATGTTGGAACCTAGGTGTTGAAATGCAGGTCTTTTTTTTCTCTCATAGACTTCGCTTTTGCTTGGCATAAGACATGGCTGAAGAAAGCTGCTCAAGGTCTTTTAATGATAGTGCCGTTTTTCTTAACGTTCACGTTACATTAAGCCTTTGATACCTCCCGCAGTTTGTTTTAGTTTAATCCTAGATATTTGTTTTAGTTTGATCCTAAGCTAACGACAAAAAAAAATTCAGAGTTGGAGGGGTTAGTATTTCTTTTAATTGGAAATGTTCTTGGTTTCAGTTTCTTCATTCCTTAAATATTACCTTAACCTTTTAGAGTTAGCTCCTTTAATTTTCCTTGGCCTAAACAGGGCTGTAGTTTGGAAACTATACTGTAGTGGGAAATGTCTTTATACTTCTAATACCTCAAAATATTGGTTCTACTTCACTCGGCCTCAGAAATGGGGCCGAGGAAATTTGAACCGTGACTTATAAGAGGAAAACTTATCGTGTTTAGAGTTATCTCATGTGCTTATTCTTAATGTACTGTTTCGTAGTACTGCTTCATGTAAATGGTTGGTTCTTAGTTGTTTTTCTTGGTCTGAGGAAATTAGAAACAGGGGGGGCTGTTATTCTTGAGTTCTTTTGCGAGCATTTCGTTCAACGTTATGATAATCCTTTTAAATGGCAAGTCCTTTGTTCAGTTTCTGTTGGCTTATAAAAATGAGCTGAGGAAATTTGAACCGAGGCCATGTAAAGAGGGAATGTTGTTATTCTGTTCTGCAAGCATTTTGTGAGCATTTTTTTCATATTACATTAATCTTTGTAAATGGCTGGTCCTCAATTCTGTTTCTCTTGGCCTTAAAAATGGGCTAAGGAAATTTGAACTAGGGCCATACAAGAGAAACTATTGATCTGTTCTGTGAGCATTTTCTTCACATTATATTAACTTTTTAAATGCCTGGTCCTTGGTTCTATTTCTCTTGGCCTAAGAAATGGGCTGAGGAAATTTGAATAAGGATTCTTGAATTGGAACTAAGTTTTCTTTTAGTTTGCTCTGGAATTAATGTACTTAAATTCTTTTTTATCACTTTCTTTGTCAATATTTTTATATGCTTATTCCTCGTGGTTCTCTACTTTACCTAAGTAATGGGCTGTGAAAGTTTCAACCAAGTCTTTACTTACCTTCATTGTTTTAGCCAAAAACTTAAGTTCCTTTTTTTCCCGGAATTTTAGTATAGATGACATCTGAGTCCCTCTGTTGTATTTCGCTCGGCCTGAAATATTGGGCTGAGGAAATTTCAACCAGAGTTATAAGTGAAATAAGTATTGCTAAATAATTTCTGTCCTTACTTATTAATATTAGCCTACATTGATCCTTTAAAATCCATTAGTAGGCTACTTTAGAAATGGTTGGCAGAAGTTTGACCCTAGGCTTAAATGTGATTCGTTATGGGTTTTAATTGAAGCGCTTCTTTCTCAGCATTTTCTTCAATTTGTACTTTACTTTTGAAACGTTTGTTTTCGGTCTACTTTTAGAAATGACTTGAGAAAGCGAAAGCTTTAACTGAAAACAGTTAACTGTCTTTTTTGTTGGCACAATTTTAAGTGTAATATTTCCTCTGCATCTTGTTCCTGTTAGTTTTCTTCCGTAATCCTATGAAATTGCTGAGAAAATTTGAACTAATAGTTTATTATAATAATATATAATATAATAGTTTATTATAATATTATCCTTGAATAATCCTCGAATAATATTATCCTTGTATTAATTACTTTGAATATTCATGCTTTCTGGTTCCATTTTGTTTGGCCCATTAAATGGGCTGAGAAAATTTGAACCATGGCTTTGATTGAAATTTGGACAAATTCATTTGTTTTTTTTTTGTCATGCCTTGCTGTTTCTGAATGGGATGGACTGCTGTACTTAATGTTTCTACATGCCGAGGAATATCCATTACCTGGAATTTTAGCATTCTCCTCCTCCAATGCTGTTACTAGAGATTAAAGTTATTGAGCTGTGCCAGCCACGCAGCCCTGTGCACGTCTTTCTGCGCACCGCTCCTATATAAAAGCATTGCGAGTGAACAGTATGTCAGATTTTCTTCTCTACAGTCCGAACTGATCAGACGTGCTGTTCATTACTCCTGGGAGGAGGTTGCCGTAGTCTGAACTACTGCGTTACCTTCGTTCTTCGTTGTCATGCTTCGTGCCAAACGTACACCAAGGGAAGCATCAGCTCGAATTGCTACTGCCTCTGCCGGGATTTTCCACCATTTCTGCGGCCTGCCTTCATTCACCCATGAACCGCTCTTCGTTGGATGGTTTACGTTCGCAATACCCTTCGCCTACCTGCCCTTTGGCCACCGAAAGCACCATGTTGGATACAACTATGTCACTTGTCCCTAGCAGTCAAGTTGTGGCTCTGCCTCCAGATCTTCCTTCTCTTCAATCCGAGCTCTGCAAGCCAAAGTGGTCTACTCTCAACGCCAGCTTTAAGTCAATTCCCGTCGGAATGCCGCCAAACGTTGTTCGGCTCACCCTTCAGTGCGGCCGCTCAACCTTTCATCTAGATCTTCCGGCGTTCTTCAAGCCCCTTGTCTTCAGCGGCGATTGACCTTTCAGCCTAACCACTTTCCAGGCAACAAGCCCACTTGCTCCTTCAGCCTCAAATGAAAGCTCTTACCTTGACCTTGGTCACTCAAGAATGGGTCTCTGCTGCAGCCTCCAAAGTTGGAGTTTGCAAGCGGCTCCGTTCTTCCTGTGACTCACCTGGACCATTTCGTCACACCTCTCCTTCACCCGCCCGGAATCCTTCACCTTCATCCAGCAAAGAGCACCCTTTTGTCTCCCTCCAACCGATGTCCCACCTTCCTTCCTACAGCTTCCTCATCCTGTCACTGTTACTGATGACAGTAACATTGATGCAGCTTCCACCATTGCCGAAGACTCCCAACGCCCTTCGGTTGCTTCTAGCAACATTAATTCTTGTCATGCTCACTTCACTATCTCCTTCGCTGATGACCTAGACACTTCGGAAATTCCTCTCCCCGATCTGCTGAAAACCATCGGAAGACATTGTTTCCGACTGTTTTCTTACAAGCCTTCGTCTCCAGCTACAGATACCATCAAGAATTGTGGTCTCTCCACTGGCTTCAACTTTGGCGTGCGTTACCACTTTCCTCTATAACATGCTGTCCTCGGACAATCAACGACCTTGCTGACGACCCTCCTTCGCAATGGGGGCTGCTTCTCAGCAAGGGTGACCCATTGGAACTAGACAAAGACGCCCTGGCCAAGAGACTTCTTTAGTCTTACTGGCGATGGAGCTGCCAATCCTCATCTCTCCAATATGTATCCTCAGTTGTAGTTCCTCACTGCTGAGGTCAAGATGGATTTTGGAACAGCCCTTTTTAGTCCACAAAAAGTCTGTTCCTTCATCAGTCCTCCAAGACAATGACCACCTCCTACGTCTGGGCCTTCGTGTTGCTTCGCAGGCCGATGTCCTTGACACAGCTGCTAATGCGCTGTGTGAAAAGTTATCTTCCGAACCTACTCAGCTGAAAGCCAGATGTTTGGCCTTTCTCATCAGTCAAGTATTTAGCAAAGCTTGCTTTGCCACGTTACACTCCATGAACTGGCTTACCAAGGCTCTTTTCAACTCGTTACTGCTTCTAATCTCAACGACTCAACACGTCACGAGCTAAGCAATCAACCAATTCATGACTCCGACACGCTCTTTCGGGGTCTTATCCCAAAATTGGCTCCATATTCGGACATTGCCCACAAACTGAAGGCATCTTGGCCCAAGCAGTCTCGGTTCTTCACTAAGAATCCTACCCGTCCCTTTCGCACTGGTGCTACGAACAATTGGCACCCATTGCCATCGCACGACAATAATGAAATGATCTACCCACATTGATTCCTTCTGACGCTCCGCCCTTTCGAGGTAAGGGCTCCGGCCAGGGCGAGGCCATTCCCAGAGCTGCAGCTCTAATCCTGACCATCGTTCCCGCTGCGGGCCCCCCCCCCCCTCAAAGCCTCAAGCAACAATCTTAGTTCAAGCAGCTGACATTCACCCCTCGGCCCTCCCCGTTGGGGGTCGCCTTCGCCATTTCCTTTCAGCTTGGCATTCGCTTACTTCAGACCAGTACATCCTTTTCATTGTAAGTGAATGCTTTCTTCCAGAATTCTCCACCCGTCCTCCGCTGGTCTCCCCTCCACCATGATTCTTCGTCTGTGACCAGCTAATAGCCGAAGTTCAAGATCTTCTTTCCAAGGCTGTTATTCTGGAATCTCCCCATCCCCTTCGTCCCGGCTGCGATTGTTCCATGTTCCTTTGCCGAAAGAAGACCGGAGGCTACAGACTTATCTTCAACCTTCAAATCAGTAGATTCAAAATTCTCGCTTCTTGACGGAAACCCTCAACTCCATTCTTTGTTGGGCAGGCACTGTGCTGGACTTGCCTGTACTGCTAGTTTTTATTTATTTATTTATCTTGTTCTTATGTGTAACGTGATCTTGGAATGGGAAAGAATCTTGTTGGGAAATGTTGACATACCTTAACACCAGGTGGTAAGTGTGAAGAATGCCAAAAAAAGTTTTTTATACGCCGAGGAAAATATGGTTTACCTGTCTTATTTAGCATATCTCTCCTATTGCGCACTTTACCCCTAGAGAAAACTAGTTGGGTTCCCTGCCAGCCTCATAGCTTCCCTTCGGCGCATGCGCCTGCACAGGCCTCCTATAGAAGCATCAGCCTCGGGCCTGGCTTCATCTTTCTTCCTAGAGCAACCACGCAATGTGGTTGCTCGTCTTTGCTCCCCTGGAGTTGGATTATGAGTGCGCCAAGGCGCTATCTCGGGTGTACATTCATTCTGCATTGGGTTAACGGACTGGCCCCGGCTAGTGCCTTGCTCTAGAGAAAACTAGTTGGCTTCCCTGCCAGCCTCATAGCTTCCCTTCGGCGCATGCGCCAGCACAGGCCTCCTATAGAAGCATCAGCCTCGGGCCTGGCGCAATGTGGTTGCTCGTCTTTGCTCCCCTGGAGTTGGATTATGAGTGCGCCAAGGCGCTATCTCGGGTGTGCATTCATTCTGCATTGGGTTACTGGACCGGCCCCGGCTAGTCCCTTGTTCTAGCCCATTCTACGCCTTCTGGCTACTATAGTTGGTCATGGATTCACCAACGATTATCGCTGAGCCCGACTTTTCCGGCCTACCTAGCGGCCAGTCTCCTGACATAACAATCCCACGGGCGCCATCGTCACTCCTGGCTCCGGCTAGTCCCTTGGGCCCTTCGACAAGCTCTCATCAACCAAGATCGGGCCCCCTCCATTCTTCTCACGGCAATCCACCATGACTCAGGTCGCTCGCCCACCTAAGATTTCACAAGTGGCTGCATCTCGCAGAACAGGCTGCCCACTCTTCGTGAAACCTGACCCACGGTCGCTTTTACAACAACCATTATCTGACCTCACCGGGTCTCCTGTCCCTGACAGTCACTCTTGGCGCCTTCTGGATGCGGCCTTTCGAACTTCCTGGTCCAGACGCTTTTGCACCATGCCTTCGGCCTGACGCTTTTCGTTGGACAAGCTCCAGCCACTCTTCGCTAACCGCTTCCGATTCAGCTGCCAAGCAGCGCCTTCCCATCCGGCCCCTGCGCCAATCAGACTACCAGCCCCGTTCCCGCAGTTTTGGGACCAAGAAATTAGCAAGTCACGGACTATCACAGTTACCTGCATCCAGCCAACTATCTCTCCAAATGTACAGCCAGCTGTCTCAAGACTCAAGCTTTGATACATTACCACAAGATGGGCCGGGCCCATCAGCTTCTCCTTGGCGCAGTCCTCAGCCACTGGCTGCCGCGGTCCCTACCACTTTGACGCCGCTTGGCTCACTGGACCATCTTATCCTGCACCCATGAACGCCTACGACACCTTTCAAGACGATGATCCGCGTTACCGGAATTTCCAGGCTGCCAAACACCATGGGCCTGCACCGCCAGCCCCGCTTCACGGTCCCAATGGGGTCAACCAATATCAGCCATTATAACCATTTCTGCTGTACCTCGGTGCTTAAGCGCTTCTTATTTTTAAGAAAAACAATGAACGAAGGGACAACAACAGGACGGACGGGTTGATGACAGCGACTCGACAAGAAATACAAGACAGGAACGAAGAGAACTGCGACCAGGCACATCAGTTACTAGCACGACAGACATACGGTCGCAACGATCATGGGTCCATCCCTGGCCTGAATGCCTTTCTGTTAGCCTCTTAACGAGTCTACGTAAGTGGCGCCACTGGCCCTGTTCCACGGTCCCACTGGCTCCGGTCCACGGCCCCATGGTCCCATTCGGGGCACCCAGGACTACCGCGGTCTCATGCCATGATGCTCCAGGACCACAACCGCTAGCCAAACGGTGTTTCTTCCCTACTTAGGAACAATAATACAACAGGCTGATAAAGATCACCCAAGTTCAATCACCTACTTGCTTCAATGGTCTCTGGCCCCTTTCAATCAAGTCACCTTGACCTAACTGGACTGTTTTTTAGCCGTATTTCTTACTAAACGGCTTCCGGAAATACAGAGTTATCCCGAGGCCAAAGAGTGGGGGGGGGGTGACAACAGCCTCAAGGACGCCCTGGTCCAACCCTTGTACATTGCAGATTTACGCGCTGAGCTCAGGTCTTTGACGAGGACGGTGGGCAAGCTTATTACTTTGTTGACCCAGCAACATCCATCTCTGCAGGGTCTTTTGGGTCCTTCGGACCCAGTTGCTGCCTTGCC
>JAHWFP010062802.1:71788-86544 GCA_023313725.1 Lithobius niger
CTGCTCCTGCTCCTGCTGTTGTTTCTGCTCCTGCTGCTGTTTCTGCTGCTTCATCTGTTCCCAGGCAGGTTAAAGCTTCAGCAAAGCCTCCGCCTGCCCGGAGTGAACCACAGAAAACCTTGAAGAAGAAGGCTCCTGCTGGTAAAGCCTCAACACCACCCGTGAGGACGTCGCCACCAGGAGATAAGGTGAAACGGTCGTTGAACGGCCAGCTTGCTGAGGGGTCCGTTGTGTCCCCTCAACATCTTGATGATACTTTGCCCATGGAGCAGGGAGAGATTTCCTGTTCCAATTCTCCGGAACTTTTTCCTCCTTCCGAGGACAATTTCGTTCTGAACCTCACTCCATCTTTTGATTCGGGTGAGGATTCGGATGTTTTCGGATCGCCCAGAGGAGGAGTTGAGGAGAATGATTCAATCTTCAGCCCGCCCTAATGCCTGTGCATGCCATCGTTCAGTGGAACTGCCAAAGTTATCGGACCCATGCCGAAGAGCTGCGGCTGCTTTTGTCGCAGTGGCGACCTCTGTGCTGCTGTCTACAGGAAACCTGCTTTAAGGCGTCAGATAATCCGGTTGTTCGAGGTTATTCTGTCTACCGTCTGGATGCTGACCCTGTGCCACGTGCACATGGTGGTGTTGCAGTGCTGGTTCAACACTCTCAGCCGCATGCCAGTGTGCCTCTGCACACTAGGCTTCAGGCGGTAGCAGTTCGTGTTTCTTTCCATTTGGATATTACTGTCTGTTCGCTTTATTTGCCACCGGATGAGGTCTTTGGGGTTGGTGACCTGGAGGACCTGGTCCGCCAGCTTCCTGCCCCTTTTCTGTTGCTGGGCGACTTTAACAGCCACCATGTCCAGTGGGGGGGACCTCATACAGACAACAAAGGGAGGATCCTTGAGGAGTGGATGCAGAGGGGGTCTGTTTGCATCCTGAACGATGGAGCCATGACACACTGTAACCTGGCCACGGGCAATTGGTCAGCGGTGGACTTAGCCTTTTGCTCGCTGGCCATCCCAGTTCACTTCACTTGGAGTGTCACTGCCGATCTGCATGGAAGCGATCACCTCCCCATTGTGTTGTCCACAACACAAGGGGGTTCTGTGGCTTCCAGGCCAGCCCGGTGGGCGCTTAAACGTGCTGAATGGTCAGCTTTTGCTGAGGCTGCTGTATTTCAGCGTGCGGTTGAGGACTTTTCTGATGTGGATGAACTTTCCACTCATTTCGCTGACGTGGTCCTTGCTGCTGCTCATGCTACTATCCCGCGTACGTCCACTCAGCTGCGGCGGGTTCCTGTTCCGTGGTGGACACCTGCTTGCGGGCAGGCCATTCAGGCCCGCCGGCGAGTGTTGCGTGCGTTTACAGTCAGCCCAACTGCTGACAACTTTGTAGCCTTTAAGCGCTGTCGTGCCCGTGCCAGGTTTGTCATCCGTGAGGCTAGGCGTGCTTCGTGGGCGGTTTATGTTTAGTCGATCACACGCTCCACGCCTTCTCAGCAGGTGTGGCGGAAGGTGCGCCAGATCTCGGGGAAGACCGTGCCTTCCCCGGTTTCACAGCTGAAGGTGGCGGATACCGTGATCTCTTCTGTGCCGGATATCGCCGACTGTCTTGCGTCTGCGTTTGCGCAGGTCTCGAGTGATAACCATTATGATCCTGGTTTCCTCAGAATAAAGCGTAGTGAAGAGGCTCACCCTCTAGACTTTCGCTCCGACGGGCTAGAGGAGTACAATTTACCGTTCACCAGGCAGGAATTTGTTTCCGCTTTGTCCAAGTCGCATGACTCCGCCCCAGGGCCTGATGATGTTCACTATCAGCTGTTGAAACATCTGCCTCTTGCCTCCCAGCAGTTCTTGCTGGAGATGTTCAACCGTGTGTGGGCAGAAGGCTCTGTTCCGGCAGCGTGGAGGACAGCAGTGGTCATCCCGATAGTGAAACCGGGCAAAGTCCCTACTGCTCCTTCCAGTTATCGCCCAATCGCTCTGACTAGCTGTGTCTGTAAACTTATGGAACGGATGGTCGGTGAGAGGTTGGTCTGGGTGCTGGAATCACGGGGATTCTTATCTGCGTCCCAGTGCGGCTTTCGACGGTTTCGGTCAACCATCGATCATCTGGTTGCCCTTGAATCGGATGTGAGGGAGGCTTTTCGCCTGCGTCAACATCTGGTTCAGGTTTTCTTTGACTTGGAGAAGGCGTATGATACGACGTGGCGTTATGGGATTCTCCGTAATCTCTATAACTATGGCTTGAGGGGACAGATGCCACTGTTGCTTTCTGCCTACCTCTCAGGCCGTTCTTTTCGCGTTCGTGTCGGGGCGACTCTTTCCCGCCCCTTTGTCTTGGAGAATGGTGTGCCTCAGGGAGGTGTTCTTAGTGTCATCTTGTTTGCTATAGGGATCAACCCCATTGCTCAGCAAGCTGCTGTTCCCCAGTCATTGTTTGTCGATGACTTCGGCCTGCGCTTTCGGGCAGCTCGCATGCAGACCTGCGAGCGGCAGCTACAGCTGGCAATTAACAAAGTCCAGACCTGGGCGGTAAGTAATGGTTTCCGGTTTTCTCCGGACAAGACTGTGTGCATCCACTTTTGCCGCCAACGAACGCTGGACCCGGATCCTTGCCTGTACTTGGGACAGGCACAAATTCCTGTTGTCCCACAGGCACGTTTCCTGGGCCTGGTGTTCGATTCCAGGTTGTCTTGGCTTCCACACTTACGTCAGCTTAAAGACAAGGCTTTGCGGGCGCTTAACATCTTGCGGGTTCTGTCAGGCACTTCATGGGGTGCCGATCGCGCTGCCATGTTGCGCCTCTACCGAGCCCTTGTCCGCAGCAAACTTGATTATGCGTGTATGGTCTATGATTCGGCTAGTGACTCCACTCTCCAGATGTTGGACACTGTGCATCACAGTGGCCTGCGTGTGGCGACTGGGGCATTTCGAACTTCTCCAGTGGTCAGCCTCTATGCTGAGGCCTCGGAGCCACCTTTGGCCATTCGTCGGCGACAGCTTGCCATTCAGTATGCTGTGCGTTTACGTGCTGTGCAATCCAGTCCTGCTTGGTCCATGGTTTTTGGGCCAGACTTGCGAGTCGGTAGACGCAGGTTGGGTAAGGGTGATTTCCGCGATAGGCTCCAGCAGTCCTGTCAGGAAATAGCCTTTGAAATGCCCTGCGTCTTGAGGCTTGGGAGAATGCCAGTTGCCCCTTGGCTTGTCCCAGGTGGCAGTTTCATTTTTGCTCTGGCGTCCCTCCCGAAGGGTTCCACTCTGCCAGCAAGGTACTTACAGGAGTTCCGGCGGCTGAGTTCTCAGTACGCCGGTTATCAGCGCCTGTTTACTGATGGGTCGAAGTCAGACGTTGGCGTGGCGTGTGCTTGTGTGTGTAAGGGAGTAACAGTTGCCCATCGCCTTCCATCAGGCTATTCTGTGTTCTCTGCAGAGCTTTTGGCTCTTGGTTTGGCGGTGGAATGGATCCTTGACCTTCAGGGCACGCATCTCATTATCTTTAGTGATTCCATGAGTGCCCTGGAGTCCTTGGCGAATTACAATCCTCGGAACCCCTTGACACAACGTGTCCAAGCTTTGCTTTCCCGCTTGCCTGGCCAGCGGAAAATCGTGCTTTTTTGCTGGATCCCGGGCCATGTTGGGATAGCAGGGAATGAACAAGCTGATTCTGCTGCGAAAGGGGCCCTTTCTGGCCCTCTCTGTAGGGATCTCAGCCTTGTTCCTTCAGATGCCTTTCCAAGTCTGCGTCTGAGGTTACACGTTTTTTGGCAAACCTTGTGGGACAGACAGGACGGTAACAAATTACGGGCCATTAAAGGGACTGTCGAGGAGTGGCACTCGGCGTGTCGCCGCAGTCGCCGTGAGGAGGTTGTGTTGGCCCGTTTGCGAATTGGTCACACCCGACTTACTCACTGTTTCGTTTTGCGGGGGGTTGACCCTCCTGAATGTTATTTGTGTCGACGGCTACTTACGGTCCGGCACTTACTTGTTGATTGTCGCCATCTTGATGGTGTTCGTCGTCGTTTCCATCTTCCGCATGACATTGCGCGTCAGTTGGGCGATAAGTCTGTCCTCCTGTCCGGTGTTTTTCAATTTTTGCAGGAGGTACAGATGTATGACATGATTTAGATTAGGGGTTTGAATGACATCTCTGTAATGTGTGGTGCAGTGGCAACCCGGACCACTGCACTGTGACTGAGGTTGGTGCTAATGACCAAGTTGTCGACGCGCCATTAAGCCTCAATCCCCCCCCCCCCTTGTACATTACAAAAGGTGCCACTCAGCTCAGGTTGCCATATCACCTTGGCATACAACATGGTCGTCCTCCCTGCGCCCAAGGAGTTTCTTCAGTCATTCTTCGGCCTTCTCTTCCACGCCATCATGAAACGTGTTCTGCAGCCATCTTTACAACTTCCTAACACTGCCATCAATGATCTAAGCTGGGTGATATTGGTATTAATACCCTCCCTTCCACCATCCCGGCTATGGCACTGATTCATCTGACGAGACTTGGCCATATGATAAACCGAAGCAACCATCATGCACGGACGATCATTTGAGCTTCTCCCCCACACCTTCTGGCACGGTCGCATCTCCACCATTCATCAACGATCCTGGTTGCCAGGATCATCATCGATGACAGACCACGAATACAGAAGTGGAGGATGCCAAGCATGTCCACTATTCGATCCCCTCTCTGCTGCCGTATATTGGGACCGGCCTCCAACCAGCATAACCAGGACATAAACTCAACACTTTGACTGCGACAATTCCATTTCCTTTTTCAGTAAGCTGCCCTGTCATCCTTTGATTACTGGCCCATCGCTGGGCTACATTCGCCGTCCCCATTTTCATGGGCCGTCTATTACTCTTCGACAGTTCGCCTCCAGGCCACCCATTCTGATGATCGTTTCTCGACCGTCTTCAGTTCTGTCGGGTTTTCCTCTGGTCCCAGATTGTTCTGCGACTATTATTCCCTTTCCCCATCTAAGCTGCCCACACCCGGGTGGTCCCAGGCACAGACACTGTGATTATCGCATGACCCCGCGCTGTTTGCACCATTACAACAATGGAGATATAGGCCTCATTTAAAGTTTAACAAGCGCGATCAGTTACACACAGCTTTCAGGAGAACAGAAGATCTCTCGCTTCACTTAGAAGAATTGCTCCAATAGCTGCCTCAAGATACTCCGTCCACTCAACAGTCCCTTCAAAGAAAGGATGGTTCCCCTCTGGCTCTTCATCGTCCCAGCGACCGTCTTTTACAACAGCCTCGTATTATTCAGGCAACCAGAGAGAAGGTGGTTGCGGAGCACCCAGCCATGGCTCCAGGGACCCCTGGTGCAAGCAGCGAGTGGTTCGCCTCTCTCACCCAAGTCAACCACTACTACGAATGGTCCCCGAAGGGTATTATTCATGGGCCCTTCATGCAACTGATGCGGCTCGGCCATCTTCCGCTACGACTGCTGTGTTTTGGTTACGGTCTTACATGTCATGTTGGTTTTCACTTCATCAATACCATGGGAATCTCGACCAAGCGTGCTGCCTCCGAGTCATTATTCTTTTCGGCCACAATCCCCCACCTACGTGTATGCGTTTCGAACTAGCAAGTCGTCGAGGCAAGCAAAAGAGCTTATTCTCTGGCGATGGTGAAGATGTGGGGTGGTGGAGGGGGACGTACATAATCCAAGGGGAAACACCTCGAAATGGTATACCATTTACTGGCATACCAAACGAAACAGGTGAAACACTGACGGGTGGAGGGGTGCATGAAGGTATGCTTCCTGTCGACGTAAAATCATTTAGTCGCACTTCCTCCATGATGGATTGAAGATTTTCATCTTAAAGTTTTCCGTGAGGATAAAAGTGTTCAAGTGACAGAGGTTGAAGACGAGTCTATGTCCCCCACAGCTCTTCGGGATCACTCACCGGGCTGTAGAATCCAGGTGTCCTCAAGGGATTTCCTCAACGCCTCTTTCGCGAGCAGCGCCCGTACTTGTGCTACGAACTCTGGCGTGTCTCGTTTCATGATTAACTAGTGGGGCGGTCTGGTCGTTAATGGGAATACCTAGACGAAACTGTCCACTGTGATCTACCCCCATGCTTCCAAGGGACGCTGTAACCTGCCTCCTCCTGGCCCTTTAGCCCGGGGGGGGGAGGGAAACATCAGTTACGTGGGCCACTCCTTCCCATGCTTTACCAACCCCAAAAAACCACATGGGAGGGGGAGCATGTCCGGCATTTGGGGAGTGTTCTTAGGTTGAGGTGTCACAAGCCTCCGTTCGGTGCTTCCTTGTGCCTCCCTCTGATTCGACGCCATTTGTTGACCGCTTCCGTTGTTGAGAAAGCTTCCTCTCATTCCCACACGTCATCAGAACAGTCACTCTTGCAGGAACGTTAGCAGGTTTCACTTTGTCACATAGATCTTGGCAATAGCAAGGAGCTGGCCACTGAATTGAAGTGACGACTTATGAATCAGTAGCAGTCTAAGCTGCTTCAAAATGTCTTTACAGATTCCTTCTCTAGCTGTAGCTAGGTAGGCATCCCTATGGTGCAGCACTGAGTTAAATATGGATCAGGTATCCTCGTGAATGAAGTGGTGAGGAATTCCGAATCCTTTCGCATGAGTTTCAAAGTACTCTTGATATCCGTTGACATTTCTCTCTTCCGCCGGGCGGCAAGGAAGTTTTTGATTTTAGCCGTCGCTGTAGCATAAGCCATGTCCACTGTTGATGACGTATGCAAGTTTGCCCTCACCAGCCCTTCATCCTCTTCTTACTGTTGCATGGGTGGACGCATCATCTGGGTTTGACCAGAGATAAGACCATATTCATTTTACTGTGTCGTCACATATTCAGTGTCTTCGTATGTTTGTATCAACGCACCTTACAAGCATCGATTTTCCATACTGTGAACAAGGAGCTCTTACTGAGGTCCGGTGCGGGAGTAAGCCCATTCACTTACAGCACCTTACCCTTGTCCCGCAGTCGCAGTACCCCTCCTGTGAACAGGAGCTATCTGAAGAGGAACTGAGATTGTGGAAAGTGTTGTGCAGTACGTGCCACAAGATCACAGATCGCATGAAAATGTGCTGGGGCTTCACCATTCTGTGTTTTAGGCACCACCACTTCTAGATGCACTAAGGAATGTCGCGCGGCCAAGCTGCGTTTTGCAACTGATCAAAGCATGATTTGTTCAGGGCTTCGGCTAGGTTACTTCATGCTGTCAACCCTCACTTTGACTTGGGTTTTTGATTCAAGTTTTCGTTAGTAGAAAAGGCCTTCTTGGGGCAATAGAGGTTAGGGAGCGACCCGTACACCTCCCCTACGACCCACTTCCACTCACTGGCTTCCACCGAATCTCCCGTCTCTGACGCCACCAACTTATGATCGTCCCCCGCTTCCACCTCATTATCATTCACCAAAATCTAGTCGTGCCTTGACTGATCCGTGCCAATATCAGACCTAGCATTGTCCTCCCTGTCTCGTCGCACATCTACCTTCCCAGTCGCCAGGGGTGGGGAAGGGGGATGAGGCATTACATTCTGATCTGGTTGCGGAATGTCCCATGTCTTGCAATCCCGTGTTCCAACAAACCAGATTGTGGTTCCTCGAACCCCGCCTGTGTCGCTGCGACTGGCCTTTTTATATGCGACTGCCGCCGACATGTTGGTCGTTTAACTGATCATACCTGTCCGACTGGGGCAGGCCAAAGCTGTGACTGAGTTGGATTGTGCGACATACTTCCTTCGCATGCACACTGGGTGACTTGGTTGTCGACTGAGGGTCGTTCAGTCGTTGGCTCGTGATCAGTCGCCCGTAGGGGATTCCCGGGTGACTGGATCACCACCATTTAGAGTCTTAGAACGTTTGGGCAACGGCTCAATAACATTCTCACCTAATCGCTTCTTAGATCCTGGTGGAGATGAACACGGTGTGTGAGGTGACATCACAATACTTCCATCACTGCCTCTTATAAGTATTGCTGGCGATATATCACAAACTGGGAATAGGTGTTCAGTCGCGATCCTGTACATTCAGTCGCACGAATGTTCACCCAATTCGGAGCCCACCATGTAGCCAAAACATTTATGGAATTTGTCCGCTGGGCTACAGAATTTTTTGAACGTTGAAAGTACCTCGCAATGAATGGCCAACGCACTCGATGATTGCAACTTTTCGAATTCGTGAAACATGCAGATGAAAAGGCCGCCATCACATCCTGCGTTAGGCCTAATGCACCATGCTTTGAGTTGTCACCTACACTTGATACTGGCATCACCGGTCCGTCTCGTAACGATACCAAATCATAGTCCAGATCTGCTTCGATTGCCTCTGAATTGCCTTTGTAATCATCTCCGCGAAACCGTTGAGCGGCTTTGTTTTGTCCTCCGATCGGACTTTTCCCACATGGCTCCAGTTTGAGGATTGTCGTTTCATCCGTAGGTTGGGAAAATTTCGCTCACAGAAAATCCCGAAAACCACACACACAGCACCATCTGCATAAAGAATGTGGATCCCTCTTCTCAACCCGTTGTGCACACTTCAGAGTGTCCTTCCCTGGCCAAGCTCGTAAGGTATCCATACCAAAAAGTCAGAATGATAGCCACGCGACGTTAACACTTCGCGTCCCAAACAAACTGAGAACAAGTGAGTATTGGAGCACCGCCTTGTGGGGGCTTAGGGCCCCAGGGTGGACCTCTGCAAAAGCCTGTGTGTTAATTTAAGGTAGTTTTTAGGAACGATTAGCATTTTCCACTTACAAAGCATAAAATACAGTAAGTATTTTAGTATTGCAGTAAAAATTATTTTTAGGTAGTAAAAACTCCAAAATACCAGTATTACCTGGTTGATTTTGGTTTCTATTGCCTTTATGAAAATATACATTGCCTAATTTTTAGCGTTCTCCTTCTCAATACTGTTTTGAGCTAGAGAAAAGAGTGAAGAGATCCCAGCTAGCCTCCCTAAACTCCCTAGCCTCCAGCATATACTAGTACGTGCTGTTAGCGACAAAAAGTACCAAAACATTTCAGTTCTGGCAACAAGCTACATATTGCACATGGAAGCTGTACACACATTGTAGTTTCCAAATCCACCGGGAGACACACCCGGAAGTGACGACGTAATCTGTGATGACGTCATCAAAATGGCCACCACGCGATGTACTAAATCTCTACTATCTCCGGAACTATTAGATCAATCCTAACATGCAACCTATTGTTGGAAAGTTAATTTAATTTGCTTAAAGAAATGCCTGAACACTACGCTATAAATCTATTAGTTTTGGTTTAATCTGAAGAAAAACATGATTGCTGTGTGATATGTTAATTCTCAATTATCTGCGGAACTAATCGATCAATCTTTTCGTGCAAACTATTGTTGGAAAGGTAATTTAATTTACTAAAAGAAATACCTGAACAAATGTATGCCGTAAATCTATTAGTTTCTGCGTAATTTGAAGAAAAACTTATTATGACGTCCTCAAAATTGCCACCATGCGATAACACTAAATCTCGTGTATCTCTGGAACTAAAAAATCAATCTTATGGTGTAACCTATCGTTGGAAAGATAATTTAATTTGTTAAAAGAATTGCTAGAGCATTGTTTGCCGTATATATATATATTAGCTTCTGTTTAATATATAGAAAAACTTATAACGTCATAAAAATGACCGACATACGATGTACTAATCTGTGGTATATCCAGAACGAATATATCACACTTATCCTGCGACGTATTGTTGGAAATATAATTTAATTTGCCAACAGATTTGCAAGGATAATGTATGCCGTAAGACTTTTAATTTAAAGAAAAACAAAATCTACACGTAATTATTGCCACTTTCAGTTCTGCGTTTTGTTATCTATAATGTATTCACTTGTGGCACCATACACAGCCTTCAGTACATTGGCGAACTCATTCCATGGAACAGGCATGTCTCATCTTTTACCCACCAGAAGGTAAGGACAATCAATTAAGGACAATCAAAGAATAAATCAGAATAGGCTTGCCGGAGTCCTCCACAAGTCTTCCTCATACGACTAAATGTTCATGTGGTGCACCGTTACCAATGATCGAAGAAAAAAACCATTGATACACCCGTGGAAATGCTGGACTGGCCAGAATCCACCAGAAGCAAGGCTAACCATGATGATAAAGTGTTATCCTGGGTAGCCTTCCATTCCCGTCAAAACATCCATGAAGGTTTGAAATGTAAACGCAGATCAATTCTGCTTCCAATATATGATATGAATTCCTCATCCATGGTTCGCCATGCCGTGAACATTATAATAAGTATTCTTAAAAAGATCAATCCATCACAGACAACAGTTTAAGGTCGATAAACCATCACAAAACTGCAGATAAAAATGGCTGTAATTTCAATGATTGGTTGTGAGTTAGCAGGTAGTGGCTAGAATGAAAACTTTGTTCAAGCCTTTGTTGCAACACCAGGAAAGGCAGACAGCATTCTGAAGTCCTCGGCGGTTCGCACGTAAAGCAAAGTAGGTACGCATACTAAGTTACCATCGCAGGCCATCATAATCTGCAGAATGAGGTTATCAGAATCAGGGTGATAACTTGAAAGTTCAGGCAGCCGTTTAAGGGGAGGCAACAAAAATCGGCTGAATTGATATTCTGGGATGAATGACAACTGGGGTAACGTAGCCTCTATAGACTTGCAAGTGTACTAAGTGAGGTACGAGCTGTCATATTAAAGAATTACTTTCCTGTACACTACCGTGTGCTTGTGGAGGCCACTGCTCAAGTGACACACTGAAGTGAACAATACGACACATCTTTAATAATTTACCGTTTCCAAAAGAACCACATATAAAGCGGCAATAATTATATGCCCGTTACCTTTTCCTTCACATTAAACAAAAACTAAATTATTTACGGGATACATTGTTCAGGCAATTCCTTTAGAAGATTAAATTATCTTTCCAACGATAGGTCTCAAGAAAAGATTGATCAATTAATTCTGAAGATACACGAGATTTAGTATATTGCACGGTCGCCATTTTGAGGACATCATAATGTGCTTTCCTTCAAATTACGTAGAAACTAGTAGATTTACAGCGTACGTTGTTCCGGCATTTCTTTTAGCAAATTAAATTACCTTTCCAACGATAGTCCCCACGAAAAGATTGATCGATTAGTTCCGGAGATAATTGGGAATTAGTAAATCGCACAGCTGTCATATTATGTTTTTCTTCAGATTAAACCAAAACTAACAGATTTATGGCATATATTGTTGCGGCATTTCTTTTAGCAAATTAAATTATCTTTCCAACAATAGGTTGGACGATAGGATTGATCAATTAGTTCCGGAGATAGTACAGATTTAGTACATCGTGTGGTGGCCATTTTGATGACGTCATCACGCCTATACGTGTCACTTCCGGGAGTGTCTCCCGGCAGATTTGTAAACTGCAACATGTGAGCAGCTTCCATGTACAATATGCAGCTTGTTGCCGGAACTGAAATGTTTTTGCAGCATGGACTACACAGGTGATTCATAAAGTACTGAAAAATAGGCCTATAAGATGTAGGCCTGTAATAGGACTTATACAATGATGATGTTTACACGATTACTCAAGTTTTGTACAGTGCAGCTTAGGTTATTGGACCAGTGGACAGCCCGTCATAGATCAATGGAGTTAAAGACGGGGAAAGCCAAAGGCTCAACAAGAGTTAAATAAGTATAGATGAAAACCTATTTAGGTTGCCTTTTGGACCTTTGTCCGACTTTCAATCCAAAGGTCATGAGTTCGAATCCCCCCTCAGGCAGTCTGACATACAAGTCCAAAAGGCAACGTGAATAGGTTTGCATCTGTATTTATTTAATTTATGGGGTAGCAGTTCCTGCCCTCCCCCAGGAAATAAAATGTGCTCAACAGATATAGCACGGCCCCCTACTGTACCCAAGCTACAAGCCTAGTGAACTCATTTAACATCTTGCCTCATTAACTTTGTGCAACATTTTATTGTGAAACCAGGATTTTCACACATAACCGAAAAGATTTGAAATTCATTGATATCTCCAACCGTATTCATGATTGCAGTGCATTTGGATTGCCAAACCGAAAACCTTGCAGACCTCTACAATTTCGACAAATCTAATGAATATCCAAAACTAAGGGTTTGAACACGTGACTAGATAGGTTTGAAAATGACCGATATTTTCAACCATTGTGCAATGTAGCTTGCTTAAACTAGCC
Organism: Lithobius niger; assembly: GCA_023313725.1. Taxonomy (NCBI): domain Eukaryota; kingdom Metazoa; phylum Arthropoda; class Chilopoda; order Lithobiomorpha; family Lithobiidae; genus Lithobius; species Lithobius niger. Next base: position 84,002 of record JAHWFP010062802.1, read on the forward strand.
TAATAAACAACGTAACTCCCAGATTGAATGTCGACATTGCTCGGATGTAGGAAATAAAGATGAGATTCCTGGATCGGAATGAAAGTAAGCCACATCACTTTAATTCAACACTACATCTTCGAAGTGTCCTCTTTGAGTTTAGTGAAGCCTTTGATCAAGATTTCAGCATATCCGGCGTAATTGTTTGACAGATATCTACAATACATTGCCTTAGCTCCTGAACGGTAATGTAGTGCTGTGCCTAGCCTTTCCTCTGATAACCCCATAGGAAGAAGTCGGGAGGGGTTAGATCAGGCCTTCTGGGGGAAGCCCCATCGTGCTGATACCATACGGTATTAAGATGGGCAAGAGGCACTTCCTCCTTGATGGGTGGTTTTATTTCGTCTTGGAGCAGCTGTAAATATCGATATGAAGAATGGTTCTATCAACCCTGAACCCATAAACCGGCACGTCACATTCGTGCTGGGATTGTGTTGGTGGTGTCCCTCAATTGTGTAATGTGGGTTTGTGATGCTGCATTCACGTGAGTTCTGTTTGTTAGGTAATATGTGTAATGATGTATGGTCCACGTCAGTCATTGCCAAACGGCATAGAAATGTGGCTTCACCATCAATGGCTTCAACAGCCCATTGTGCGAATTGTAGTATTCTGTCATAGTCCTCCTCATGAAGGTGTTGTGGTGGATTTGTATCCATGGTACCCCTGGTTTTAAGGATTCAATGGATGGCTGTTTGGTTGGTATTAAGATGCTGGGCAAGGTCTCGTTGTGATGCTCAATTACGGCAAGTGTACTTTCTTCATCTGTAGCCGACCACATGCTCCTCAGTAGTGTGCCACAGAATCTGTTGTCTTACATTTGCGCAACAAATTATTGATTGCGTTGTAACATGGCCTATCTCTGTTTGGATGGCGGGCCTGAAATTGGTCAATAACTGCTGCAATGGTTTGGAAGTTGGCTCCCTCCATGCCACAAAGCAGGACTAGTTCAATGCTCTCCTCAATAGTGTACTTCAAGGGCGTGTCTCACAGGCCTACATGTTTCAACCTAACTTTAACTTCGATGGTCAAAGAAGGTGGCTACTACGGAAGTGTAATACTAGTACGTCCTGACAACACGCAGTGCAACACAATTACGAAACATCCCCGTCAAGTGCAGGTGGAGATTCGCACAAGTAATTCAAGGGATGCACATAGCAAGCCTTTATTAGATTGAACAAAGGTTTTTGTTTTGTGTGCTAATAAAATTAGGCATCCCTATAGTATAGACCTACATTTCTTAGACCTACAACTTATAGGCCTACATTCATAGGCGTATTTTTCAGTACTTTATGAATCACCCTGTATAAACTAACGCAATGGGCTGCATCATCTTTTCGATGCTCCATTGTGCCCTGATGGCGACAAGAGGGGAGGAGGGTGGGAAGAAGGTAATGTATATTTTCATAAAGGCAATAGAAACCATAATCAACCAGGTAATACTGGTATTTTAGAGTTTCTAGTTGCCGTGAATATATACATTACCTAATTTTTACCATTCCACAGACTTAGTCAAAGGCGGCAGGCGGCATCAAGACAAGGTCCCTCGGGTAGCGCGCGGTTCCTCAAAAAGATAAACTTCTCACAGATTAACCACACGAGGTGGATGAAGAGGTGCTTAAGGGGGTTAAAGCATTTTTCGGGCAGAAATAAATGGCCCAATGTGATAAAGACCATCAGCATGTACATATCCCATAGGTAATACCAAGTGAAGACAGAAGGGCTGCGCCAAGAGCAGCCTCCATAATATCAGAGATAGGGATAGTGCTGTAGTGAGCCCAAGACACAGAAATAGCCCAGTTTGTGAGTCGTAACACAAATGCCTTGGTCAGCACATCTAATATCAAGCGCATCATAAGCTTGTACAACGATGGTCTTGAGCCTGTAGCAATCGTGTGCTATGTCTCCGCAGCCCGAGCGGTGAATGGTAGGAATAATGGAGTCTGTCCTCATCGAAGTGGCTTGGATGCTTTAAGGTAGAAACGAAGTGCTCGCACAGGACAGAGTGCTCGTTCGTGGTCGTCTCCAAGAATAGTGGTCAACGCCGGAATAATAAACGGGCGGGGATGTTCGGATGGCTTTTTGGCACGGAAAGAGTTCCGAGGAGTAAGAGTGACACCGGAACGGCCTTCTAGGAAGAACCAGTCCGTTTGCAATTCACTGTACCGGGAGACAAGCATCAAGAGCAATGAGGAACAGTCTTTTCAGGTAAGGTGACTAAGCAGACAAGCGGAGGAGGCACGAGTAGGGCCGTAAGGACGATGGAGAGGTTCCAGTCTGGAAAAAGCCTGCGTGTCACGGGCCAGTCGATAATAAACGACATGATGAGAGACTAGATGTGAAAATCATCGATGAGGCCAAAATTCCCTGCAGCCTTAAAAACTGCATTGAGAGCGGAACGGTACACCAAAATGATGGAACCGAGGAGTCCGTCATCAAAGAGGAGAAACGAAGCAAGCAGTCTGCATTAAAGACTGGCCTTGTGAGGATACACAATACACCAGTCT
>JAHWFP010062802.1:86944-99108 GCA_023313725.1 Lithobius niger
GTGTATTGTGTATCCTCACAAGGCCAGTCTTTAATGCAGACTGCTTGCTTTGTTTACCATTTACCTTGTGATTTCTTTATTTATCAAAGAGGAGGTTTAAGAATCGAAGGAGGTCTGGCACAGAGGGACTGACTGGATCAACGTGTTGAGACACACCAACGAAACCACCGCCACCAGTGGCTGTCATAAATTTATGTGGTGGTGGCGTGGACAGATCGGGAGGCAGTGCAGATGGCCTGCTCTGTAGAAACTCCTGTCGCTTTGAGAAGTCGGACGATAGCAGCCACCCATGTAGACGCAGCGACTGAGATCGATGATGAAAGACGGTTCCGTTGTTCTGTGTTACGGTGAACGGAAGGAATGGTAACGGGCGGGGCAGATCGACAAGGAGATCCAACAGCGCTGGGAACCAAGCTGCTTCCGGCCAGTACGGGGCGATGAGGAGGGCCGGACGACCGAGCTATCTTGCGGAGGATTAGCGCGAGTAGTTTGGGAGGCGGGAAGGCATATGCGAAGAGATTGTTCCAGTTCATAGTCAGGGCGTCCACTGCCCAGGGCCGAGGGTCTGGAATCGGGTTGACGAAGTGGGGAAGTCTGGCATTGAAACTTGTGGCAAATAGGTCGACCATGGGCTGCCCCCAAAGTTCGAACAGTGCGTTGCAAATCGAGGAGTGTAAGGTCCATTCGGTTGGTGGTGGAGAGCGATGCGAAGGGGAATCGGCAATGACATTGTGGCTGCCCAGAATGTGGAGAGGCAGGAGGCAACAGGCAAGTTTGAAGACTGAAACTAAGCAACGGCCGTGGTGTTGTCGACATGAACTTGCACTACCCGACCCGCCACTAAGTGACGAAGGTGAGTGAGCCCGAGAACCACTGCGCGAAGTTCGAGAACATTGATACGATCGACGGTACTGGGTTCCCAATTTCCGGACGTGGTGACGTTGTTGATGCGGGCTCCCCATCCGGTTAAGGAGGCATCTGTGCAGAGATGAAGGTCCGGAACCGGCTCGTGCAAGGAACTGTTGCTGTCAAATGGAGGACATCCATTCACCAATTTATGGTTGCGAACGGAAAGCGCTGGTTGAGGTGCCTTGGCGAAAGCAGGAGGGAGGACTGTGTGCCCCACCCCCCCATTCGTCCGGGCGGAAATAAAAAAAAGGGCCTGCCCATCCATCTGCCACAAGGAACCAGGTCCGCAAGGGAATCGATCATTCCGATTGCTGAATTGAGGTCTCTGGAGAGAGTACTGCAGGAGACGTAGAAAGGTACGGGCAGCTGTGAGAGGCCTGTAACGCGGTTGGGTGACGGCATGACGGTGCGATGCGGGAGATCGAAGTATACTTCTAGAAACGTGAAGGCTTGGGCCGGCTAGTGCCGGGACTTGGGACCGTTGATACCAAACCCCAGTTTGGTTGAAAGAGATGTGGTGATTTTTAGGTTGGCGAAAAGAGAGGACGGTTTCTGGTGAGGAAATAGCCAGTCGTCGAGGAAGGCATGAACCCGGATTCCACGTTGATGAAGATGGGCGAGGATAGGCCGAAGCACCATAGGGAAAGTACGTGGAGCCGCGTTGAGTGTGAACGAGAGGCAAAGTTACTCGTAAACAGCCCCGGCGAAAATAAAACTAAAGAGGTGCCGGATAGAGGGATGTAGCGCACTGTGAAGATACGCGTCTGCAAGATCTAAAGAAATCGTCCAGTCGTGGGGAAATAGCGAGAGACGAATCAATTACGTTGTTTCCATTTCAAAATGGGGATTTTTGATGTAGTGTTTGAGAAGCCAACGAATGAAAATAAGATGGGAGCCCCCTGCTTCTTGGGGCAAAGAAAAATGCTGCTGTAGAAACCGGAGTGGGAGCGGCCCGTATTGCATGTTTCGATAGGAGAGTTGAGATCTCGGCGGACAAGTCGGCAGACGGTGGAGTTTCCAAGTCTCAGGGTGGGCTTTGCAAGGGAGGACGATGAAGAAGGAACCCTTGAGAAAGAATGGAAAGAACAACAAGATCAGACCTAATGGCTGTCCAGGCTTTTACGTAGAAACGAAGACGACCCCCTACTGGTTGTGGGGGTGGGACGATGTCCGTGACCGGAACGCCAACGGTAGCGTGGTCCGGGGAAGGCATGACGATTCCGATGGTCCGGTGTGGAGGAACGATCAAAGAAACGATTGCGACTGTGCCCCTGTCCTTTGGGACAAAAGAGTTACTGTGCCTGAGGAAGGGAGGAGGCGGAGGGGCCGTCCGACTTGGGTGGAATCCAGTCGTCCTTAGGTGGGTCCGGATGTTAAGCAGAGGTAGGACAAGGCTTACGAAGATGGCGAGGCCGACCCGGTTTCGGCTTCCGGGAAATGTTGAGGTGGGGTACAACTTTAAGAATCAAACCTCTAAAGAGAGTGTCGGACTCGTGAATTGGCTGGTTCCGAAGCGCATGGCAAGTGAAATTGTGAAGACTTGTCGCGGTGTTACGAGCGACTTCTCAGAGAAGCAGTGTAGAATTGAAAAGGGCCCTAGTAAACCAATTCATTGAGTGATAGGTTGCAAAGCAGGCCTTCCAGAACGCCTGATTAATGAGGAACGCAAGCTGGCGAGTGTCCGTTGGGGGTGGATCTATATACAGCCGTTCAGAAAACGCATTAGCGGCAGTGTTAAGTATATCCACCTGGGAGGTGACTCGGAGACCCAGACGAAGGTAGTCATTGTCACGGAGCACAATAATCAGAACCGTAGCCCGGTGGGAAAAGAAAAGGGAGGACCCAAAGTACATCTTGGCTTCTGCTGTAAGAAACTCTGATTGGGGATACGTATCGAAGTTCCGAGGATTTGCGGTACTGTTACCGGTCGGCCGAAGGAACGCAGTTTCTCGTCCGGGCCGAAGAGGCGGCTGTTCCTTATCCAGTTCTAATGGAATTCCATTACCGAGAAGAACACCCCCAGTACGAAGCAATGTGGTAAGCAGGTTAATCGATTGTCCTAGTACCGGTGGTTGATGAGGAAGTTGGTCCAGGAGACCGAAACCAAAGCCATTGGATAGACCACGATTCTTGCTGGATGCAGCAGTATCGGGGAATGGTTTGTAGAGAAAATAATCCGGAACGATGCTTTCCAGTCTTGAGTAAGTCGGACAAGGGAATTTCGGATGGGTGTGGATCGCCCGGAAAGGGCGGATCAGCGTGCACAGAAGAAGAAGGATCGCCCGAGGCGTAAGAGGCATGATCGTCTGGTTCCGCAACCGGCGGTGGTGGAGGAAGCATTTTGTTATACTAGCGGGATGGGCCCGGATCGTCACAGGTAAGACGAGGCTTTTTAGTTGCAGAGGCTACCCAATCTGCCACGTAGGCAGACGGAGGTGGGATCGCCGGTTGCTTCCTCTTTAAAGTTTGTATAGCGGAATCCATAAGAGCGTGGACCTGTTCCTTTGAAAGCGGCTCCTCTGGGTAGCTAGCGATGGAACGAGAAGCAATGGAAGGTCGAGAGGAACGTGAGGAAAGATCCTGCGGACTGATAGGAGAAGAAGCGTATGTTCTCTTGTCCGCTGCCTTCTGAGATTTCACTTAAAGCTTAAGTCTGGTGTAATGTTGCCTTGGCACGGAACAGGTCTTCCCGTAGGGACTGAAGGTCCTTCCTTTCATTAGAAGGTTGACTACATGGAATCGGCGACTTAGCGGCTGTGTCACAGGGAAAACAGCCGGAATCGGACATGAAGGGATTAGGAACCGGGAGTGTCGAACTGACAATCCTGTCCATGAGATTTGGAATCAAGTTCTAAGACTGCGACTGGTCCGGGGGGATCTAATGAAGCAGAGGATGGAGAAAGCGTTGGGCGAACCAACAGTTCCCTAGACGCCTCTTTGGCGCGAGGTATCTTCCAGCGGAATCGATGAGGCAGGAGCAAACAGCACAACCGCACACGATGGCAGGTAGAGAAGAAAAGATGATGCAGCCCGTTCCGTCCGAGTTTATGTATGTTGGAGGCTGCGCAGTGGGTAGCGACGCGGAGGGATCTCTTCACTTTTCTCTAGATCAAAACAGCATTGAGAAGGAGAATGCTAAAAATTAGGTAATGTATATTTGCATGGCAACTAAAACCCCATTTTTCTATCCTAAAATATTTACTGTATTTTTGGCCGACTTTGTCGCATCACAGCGGAATTGAACCCTGCGCCTTGCAAGATTTTACCAATATAAAACAGCCACCATATTACCCATGGTCATAATACACACCTTGATCTCCTTCCACTTAAAACACCCAGGTAAGGTGTTGTGGAGTGGCAGGTTTGTAACCATAGTACCCCTATTCCTTAAGAATTCTATGTATGGCTGGTATTAAGATGCTGGGCAAGGTCTCGTGATGTTCAAGGGGTTGCTTCGATAGACTCAATTACGGAAAGCGTACTTTCTTCATCTGTAGCCGAACGTGGACGACCACAAATTATTGACTGTGTTGTAACATGGCATATGTCTATCTGGATGGCGGGCGTGAAATTGGTCAATAACTGCTGCAATGATTTGAAAGTTGGCTCCCTCCATGCCACAAAGCAGGACTAGTTCAATCCTCTCCTCAGTAGTGTACTTCAGGGGCATGTCTCACAGACCTACATGTTCCAACCTAACTCAAGTTGTACGTTCAAAGAAGGTGACTACGAAGGAATTGTAATACTACATGTACGACCTGACAATACGCAGTTTGCTATAACACAATTACAAAACGTCCCTGTCAATTGCAGGTGGAGATCCGTACAAGTAATTCAAGGGACGCACATAGCAAGCCTTTATTAGATTGAACAAAGGTGTTTATTTCATGTGCTAATAAAATTAGGCACCCCTATAGTAGAGCCTACATTTTAAAGATCTACAACTTATAGGCCTGCATTTTATAGGCCTACATTCATAGGTCTATTTTTCGTACTTTATGAATCACCCTGTATACAAGCGAAACACAGCCTTATTACTGTGAATTCTGCAGACACTAGTGGACTTAAAAATTTTGAATTTGTGGCAAAACTAACAAGTTCAGAATTGAAGTGAATTTGAACTATGAATTTTTTTCAAGACAAAACGCACTTCAGACTGCAAAAAAAAGCCATGGACGCAATTTGTCTGTAAATTGTTACGGAGCGCAGATTTTTTTTCTAGACAATCGGACGAAGTTGGAAATACCGGAACCACATGTCATCCTTGGTCACGATATCCACGAACTAGCACAGACCGACTGGATACAGTGACATGAAAATGGGCAACAACCGAATTTTTAGGATTCGGATGCTGAATTGTAGAGGTTTAGGCAACCTCTGGAAGAATGCAGTTTGTCACCACGCATGGACAGAATGTCTGGGAAAAGAAATGTTCACAGATGGACTGGCCCTGACTATGTGACCAGGACTGGAAACCAGGAATGTAGGGATGATTTTTAGAGTAAGAACTATACACAAAATTCTTTTCAAGGATTTCCGTTGAAGCCATCAAAAATCCCCATGCTAACCTACATGGGGCATGGTGATGAAAAATTGCTGTCGCAGTTTCTGGAGGCACTGTCAGAGCATTGCACTAGGCTTTGCAGAAACTTATGTAATGAAATCCATCATTCCCCTGGCCCTATAAGGTGAGGCAGAAAGATTTCTAAGGTGTTTAGATCCTTTTTTGGGACTGAGAAACCTTCAAATTCGAATTTAATATGGAGTACGAGAGCCCAAATTATGAGGAGTTGAGGCGTGAGCTGAACAAAGGACCCAAGCACCAGACGAACCTTTTTCAAGCTACGCACAAGCGGTGTATGGTTATTTTGCTCCTTATTGGCCAGACGCAACAGTCTGAGAAAATTAGGCATATAATGGCAAAATGCACCCAGATTGAGGAAAGGATCGAAAGTCAGTAGGTTATTGTAAACACAGAGAACTACTGGCCACCGCCCGTCCCATTCTTGTCTGTAGAGCATGGCAAAGCTATGCTCAACTCACCAGCGAGCAGAGTGCTACGCAGGGAGGCCAACACTCAAGAAATGAGGCACTGCTTCGTGCAGGTCAAACCATCATGGCGTAAGTACCTACATTTTTGGGGTGTACAACCTGTATGTAGTATGGCCGCACTCGCCCCGAGAGGCTCCAGAGCCAGCAGGTACCAGGTAATATTGGTAAAACACATGCTGCTCCAAAAGCAGCAAGTGTACAGAACTGCAGTGTTGCTAAGGAGACAGACTAATAACCAAAAAAGGAAAGAAAGCCTTTGATGGAAGCTGCTGCTCCTGTCAAGAGCAAGGACATAGGTTCTTCCAATGTCCGAAAAAGCCAAAAAACGTAGAGGACGGCCGTCAACCTGGTTAAACAAGGTTACGACCGGAAAAACGCTGATTGGCAAGTGAAAGCTGGACTTTGGAAAGGCACACTAAAATGTTTTTTTGCACCAAACGTAAGGCTTTCAAGGGCCTAGGCGATGAAACTAAGGGTGGCACTGTACGTCTAATGTTAAAATGGCAGGTCAACCATTCTTAATGCTAATCGATACCGGAGCCAATTCAATGACCATTTCCGGTGACACTGCACGCACTTTGCAGGCAAAGGGCGTAAAGTGGCGCAGGGATTGTTTTGTACAGTTCAACTTGACTGCTGGAAGAATCCAAGATGATGGGTACATGAGATCGACGATCAGTTGGCCTGGTGGTTACTCGACTCAGTAAACTTTTTTAATCTTGGAAAATTCAGCTGATAGTGTAATTTTAGGCAGAGATTTCTTAGTTCGGACTGGCCTCATACCAGATACCTAAAAAGGTGGCCAGCGTGTTGGTGCAGAAGAACAAGAAACAATCCCTTTTGCTAAAGTTGGTCATACAACACCTGAACAACTAAAGTAACTTGACGTAAGTGAAGAGATGGAGCAGCGTGCTAAGAATGACAAACCTTTGGAGAAAAAAATTCAAGAAGTTCATTGTTCAAATGCGCAATGAGAAGGCGTTTAAACGGTTTTAAGCATGTTTTGACATCTAAACAAGTAGAGGTCGAAGTATTCTCTAGTCGAACCGTAGTTTCAGACACTTTAAAGGCTGGAATGAGGAATGGAGTTGGGGGGGGGGGGGGCGGTGGAAGGGGCGTGCACACTGGTTCCTGCGTGTAGTTTTTAGTCCTCCATGTAATGGTTATCTGAGTCGAACATTGTGAAGGTTTAGACATAGCTTTCAACTTTCAAAATTTTTCCCGTTTCATTAGAATTGTTTATCTGTTTTTCCCTGGTTTTGAGGGGTGCCAACTAGGGATTACTTTTACATAAGGGCTGAAAAAACTTTAATTTGGAGACCACATCATTCGACTGAGAATTGCAAGTTCTATCCAGAAAACATGGTTTTATTTTCCACTTTTTTTCCACCGGATTTGACTTGAAAAATGTTGAAGGTCGTCAGCGTTTTGTGTACCACCCTGTAAGTTTCGGTCCTGCATTGAAAACGTGCCGTTTCTCCTCGAAACTGACCACTCTACGTTGCCATTTTTGAAGATTATAAAACTGCCTTCAGGAAGGCTAGCTAGGTGGATTCTTATGCTTCAAGGAATGGACTTTGAAATCCGTTACAAGAAGGGGTTCTTGTACGAGGATGAAGAAAAAAAAACTATACTGATTGCAGAGTGCAAGGTGGAACAAGTACAGGCAACCCAAAAACCCACCAGATTCCTAAGTTTGGATCAAATCCAGAAGGCGCAGGTTGATGATAAGTGGTCATCGTGCAGATTGTCAGGTTAGGCAATGTAGCTGAATGCACATCAGCTGTTGATGGAAGTAGCCATGTTCCAAAGAAGATCTACTTGCGTGATGGGATCTTGTGTAGAATCTCCATTTCACGTAATGTTCATGATTTAGCTGAAGGTAACATACACGTAAAAGTGTTCTTATCGAAGTCACTACTTCACAACTCGATTGCTGCAGTTCATGCATCACCATTAGGCAGGCATTTTGGCTACGGCCTATAACGTCAAGGCTAACATTGTTGAAAGACATAAAGTAATAAAACAGATGTTACACTGTTTCACAGCCTCTCACAGTGAAAGGGATCTACATTTGCAGGAATTCGCTTTTGCAATGCAAAGTTCTGTGTCTGAATCTAGTTAAGTTTACTCCTAACTGAACATCGGATGAAACCCGACTGGTCCATGGGGTCTTGAGCTTTCTCAACTAATGACGAGACCGCTCCCTGCAAAAAAACGTGACTTGGGTGAGATTCAAACGGAGATCGTGCAATGTTTTTTCTTAGATGTACAAATTGGATAGGCAGTCGATGAAAACATCTAGGGTACAAAAAAAGAAGAAGTATCTTATATACTATCATAAATAGACACAAATCGCTGTAAATAATATTAAGGAAAATTGGAAAATTAGCCATCAGCAAAATTTTCGCTGATGGCTAATTTCCAATTTTTCTTTTTCTTATATACTTGACAGACGGCATAAACCTCTAACCGTAAAAGTGGAAGATTATGTAGTCCGCCACACACACACAGTAATGCAGCATGAGGGGTGGCAGCATCCCTTGCACCAAAATTTGCTGGGCCATGCATAATTTCGGCACAAAAATCTGGAAAAAAAACGTTCATGCTACGCAACATTCAAAATAGAAGATAAACCGGTCCACTTTACATTGCACAACTTAAACAATTCATTTTTCCTGAGGGCACACCTCCACCAAAGGTGCCAACCCCAGATTAAATCTGTTATTCCTAAAACAAGAAAACTCAGCCAGCAAAACGCAATGAACCAATCCACTCTTCCAACCTGTGAAATGGGAGGAGGGGGAAGGTGTTGTGTGTTATTTTATTTTATTTCTCTTACCGGAGTCTACAAGCCCATACACTACGCACTACAACTCTAAACTTAACCTACACTTAACCTATACAGGAAAATCCAAAACAGCAGACTACACAACTGATCCAAACGCAACATAAGTACTATACTGTCAAAACGTCCTAAGCCAAAAATCACCTGGTCGCCACGCAAAAACCCAGAACTGTCCGGCAATGAGCCGCCACACCCCCTGCCACAAGGGAGACTCCCAGAACCTCACCTAGCCCTTCACTCCCCTCAGTCACCGGTACTATGTCCAACGTTTACAGTCCAGCAGGAAGTGTGACACTGAACCCCCCCCCCCAGCTTCAGCACAGCCACACAGAGGCGACGGCCTCCACCCCCGTCTACACATATGCTCATTGAGGAGCATGTGACCCGTTCTCAGACACGACAGAAGCCCGGCATCGTGCCCGGAGAGGAATTCAATCGCCACTGGGGCAGAAACAGAAGGATGTAAGGCAAGGCGGTACAGAGACTGCAACACCGGCCGCAGGTCCCTATGGGACACGGCAAACTGAACAGGGCCACCTTCTCTGCCACTGGCAAGGGCATTGGCCGTCTCGTTACCATGGACCCCACTGTGACCATGGACCCACCGGATTCTGACAACGTACCCCTCACACTTGGTCCGGAACCAAGGGCGTCGATTTTTCTAAAGTTGTGGGGGGGACATAGTAATAGTGCCAACAAACTCCAGTGGGGGGAGGGGGAGGGAAGAAAATGAAAATATGTGCTACTTTAGCAGAAACCCGGCGACTCCAGCTAGGGGGTCAGGGGGAGCACTGCCAGCCCCGGAAGCTGAAATATTTTACGCTATTTGCGAACGTATTTTCGGCTTTCCGAGACACGTTTGCAATGCATTGTTTCGTAAATTTCGGATGCCTTTCGTAAAAATTCTTTAGCATGAGAGGTCGTATAAACCTAATTATTACGAAAATTCCGTTTTTTTATACATTTTATTTACAAATTAAATTCCTGATGAATTTTTTTTTTTTAATTTTATTAAATTAACGCTAGCTAACACTGAAAATTTAGGTTTGAAAAGTATTGTTGCTTACTTTACAAATGGTGGAAGATTTAGCTAACGTTCCTGAATTAACTGAGAATTAACTGAAGTAACTGAGAACTGAAAAAGAGGAAATGAGCTACTAGCAAATCAAACCGGCAACTTAGTCTTCAAATTTGATTCTTTGCTCGGTTTTTATGGAGTTAATTGGTATCATATCAAAAACCAAAACTGGTAAAAGGGGCCGCCAAGTTCCGAATGGTTCGGCTCTTCAAAGGAGTGATATCAACATACCAAAACATTCGCCAAGTTAATCGCACCGCTTAATAGTTCGAAGGTTAAATGAAAACAAGAACATTGCTACTTTTGGTAGCAATGTTCAAGTTTTCATTTAACGTCCAAAGTATTCGGTGCGATTAAGTTGGCGAATGTTTTGGTGTGTTGATATCACTCCTTTGAAGGGCCGAACCACTCTCAACTTGGAGTGGTCTCTTTACCAGTTTTTGACTTTGTTATTACAGTTGGTTTATTTTTCGTGAATTGGACGTGAATACAATTTCTTTGCAACGTTGTTTAGAGTTATCGTGATACACTAGTGTGTGTCAGGCACGCACGTCAGTATACACGTTCTCATTGTCCGAACTTTGGCCGTCCAATGAGAGACAATGCCGACAATACTAACAATGGTTATAACAATATTTTCGTACTTACACGCCCTCCTACGCCATTCCCGTTACGCCCCCAAGCTCCAAACCATAAAAGGTACGCAATTCGTATCGTACTGCACCCATTCGTTCAATTCCATAGCTGGAAGCCTTGCCGTCATCTCGGTATTGATTAATAATCACCCTATGGAAATTAACGTGGGGATGAGTGGACTAGCTAGCTAGTAGCTAGTTAGTAACTAGTAACACATTTACAACGTTATTGAGAGTCAGATTTTCATTGAAAGCAGCTTAGCTGGCATTCCTACGAGTTAATTTTTGTGAGGTGGCTCATTGCTCACGATTTCAACACAATTTAAGCTTTTGTACCGCATTATTATTTTTCACCAAGTACCTGAAATGTGCCCAACTATGCTTCAAGATAATCTAGACACACGGTAGTGTGTCGCGCCAAGTTTGGTAACAAACATCACAACAAACATCACATTAATTCAATTGTAGAGGTTGTAAACCATTGTAGCGCGACGCCATTGCGTCAGTGTCTTATGTCTTGAAGCATAGTTGGGCACATTTCAGGTACTTGGGGAAAAATAATAATGCGGTGCAAAAGCTTAAATTGTGTTGAAATCGAGAGCAATGACCCACCAGACAAAAATTAACTCGTGTTTGAATGCCAGCTATGCTGCTTTCAATGTAAAATCTGCTCCTCAATAACGTTGAAAATGTGTTACTAACTAGCTAGCTAGCTAGTCCGCTCATCCCCATGTTAAATCCCATAGGGTGATTATTCATCGATTCCCAGATAACGGGAAGGCTTCCAGCTATGAAATTGGACGAATGGGTGCACTACAATATGAACTGCGTACCTTTTATGGTTTGGAGCCTTGGGGCGTAAGAGGGATGGCGTGGGAGGGCGCGTAAGTACGAAAATATTGTTATAACCATTGTTAGTATTATCGGCATCGTCTCTCATTGGACGGGCAAAGTTCCGACAATGAGAACGTGTATACTGACGTGCGTGCTTAGACACACACTAGTGTATCACGATAAATCTAAACAACGTTGCAAAGAAATTGTATTCACGTCCAATTCATCAAGCGTAAAAACAAAGCAAAATAAACAAAGCAAAAAACTGGTGAAGAGGCCACCAAGTTGAGAGTGGTTCGGCCCTTCAAAGGAGTGATATCAACACACCAAAACTAACTAAATACAACAAATTACAACAAAATTAAAACCAAACCAAAAGCCAATAAAGAGGTGACTAAGTTGAGAATGGTTCGGCCTATAGGCAAAAGGTAGTAGCAAATTGTTGAAAACCAATTTTTTGTTGATGTGGCACTTTATTACTCATCTGCACGGTAGTGGAGTTGAGTCAATACACAATTAAAAAAAAAAGGAGTGATATCATATCAAAAACCAAAACTTGTAAAAGGGGCTGCCAAGTTCCGAATGGTTAGGCCCTTCAAAAGGAGTGATATCAACACACCAAAACATTCGCCAATTTAATCGCACCGAAAAATACTTTGGACGTTAAATGAAAACTTGAACATCGCTACCGAAAGTAGCAATGTTCTAGTTTTCATTTAACCTTCGCATTATTAACCAGTGCGATTAAATTGGCGAATGTTTTGGTGTGTTGATATCACTCCTTTGAAGGGCCGAACCATTCGAAACT
>JAHWFP010062802.1:120240-135249 GCA_023313725.1 Lithobius niger
TACAATTGAGAAAATTCCATCTGTTTAGGTGCTGTTGTGCTTTACGTTTTGAATACATGATTGGTAAAGCACAACAGCACCTAAACAGATGGAATTTTCTCAATTGTACATTTTATTATTTCAATTAAAAATCATCAATTTTTATCCGTGTTCATTTTAACAAGTGAAAATTCAATCATATATCCCCCTTTTTTGCGGCACGCTTGACGTTTTTGTTTGTAATCCGTGTACCTTTTTTTACGGCTATGGCGTGGCGCTACAAAGGTTTATGCATGCAGTCGATTGTTGCTGGCCACTTAGTTTGGTTTGAAAAACACAGCTTAGTTTGCTTTAAAAATATATGCGTTTAGCTGAAACACAAAAAAAAAAAAAGGGTTTAAAGGGTTTAACGAGCGTTAACACTCCTGGTCATCTGCCCGAAGCCGTAAGACCCTATGCAACACACACACACATTTTACCGTTCAACAATCTACTTTTTAGCAAAGACATAACACGTGGGCGAAGAATGAATCTGGAGTTTGCTGAATGACATTGTTCCCTAAATACAATGTTAAAACAATGTAAAACAATCAAAATGATCGTTTAGGGTCCCGTAACTCCGGAATGAATTGACCAATCGAAAAAGTGGTCCTTGTAAGGTTGAAGCCCAGGGAAATTTCTGGCTCTGGTCATGTTTCAGATTTTAGGTAGGTGCAGTAGTTTTTTCTGAAACCGTGCCAGCCAAGAAGAAGAACAACAACAACAAGAAGTGAACAGTTTTAAAATTTACGTGTGGCTTCCTACGTTTACTCTTGCACGGAATTGCATAAAAGTTGGTGTAAAGTTTGGAAAAGTTGCTATCTACTATCTGGCCAAGTTTGGTCGAAATATATTGAATAGAAACGGAGAAATTAATAGTTTTAGTTTTGCTGGAGAGAGGACTTCAATCATATATATACACGGCTATCGCCCTGTATGATAACGATATCTTTAATACGCAAGCAATGCCGGGTATCGGTTTAGAATTTAAAGATAAAAATTATTTGAAAATTCAAACTTTTCTTTTCTTGGAGGGAAAGGGGAGGGGGGGGGAAGAGGTGTATCGGTTACTTTTGTTACGTCGCCCTTGGTTAATTTTGTGTAGTTTTAATGATTTTATTATGTTTTTATAGTACTTTGCATAAATTAAGATGGTGTCGTTTCTTATTCTCACGTTTGAAGGTACTTTACCACTGTACTTTCTTAAATTACTGAAAATTTCATTCTGTGTAACAACATTTTGTAGCACTGGTAAGCATTTGTCGGGGAAGGATGTCACTGAACTAGTGCGAATTAAAATCGTGAAATATTTTAAGATAAACAAATACATTTTAAGAAATCCTTAAATTAATATTTTAAGCTATTATTTAAACGTAACAAACATAACATTTTATGTTAAATCTATTATTTTAGACATTCCCCAACAATTCTTATGCTGGGTATAAACATGCAGTTTAATGTATTATTTTAGATTAACGCAAACGTTCTTCCCAAAAAGGAATACGGCTATCGGTCTCTCTTTTTTTTATATGCTTCCCCAACCCGCCTTCATAGAGTTCACTTGTCCGGCTTGGACAACTCCCATTGGCCTGCAGGCCGTACGGTACTCAACGGCTCCTGGTGGCATTTTGATTAACCTACGCAAAGCAACGCAATCGACTTCTACAGGAGAGGGCTTCTCCTGCATACAATTCGTTCAGATACCAATTCCCTTCGGTTCTCAGGCCGTAAGGTACTGGACGGCTCCTGGCGTGTCTTTCGCTAACTAAAACAAAGCTGACGGGCCTGGAGTGGAACACAGCTACTATCTTAGTTAACGTGTACTTCTTCACACTAACAATAGATGGCAGGGCTTATACGTCCATAGCGCAGCCTTTCGTAGATCGCCTACTACTATTCCAAGGTCTTTGTAGATCGCTGTCTCAGCGTCCACAGGTAGCAAGGCATGGGCGGAATGTGCCGCCACCCAGGGATAGAATTTAGAAGCTAGAACGCCGTTTTGAGAAGCGTCTCCGTAAATAAAAGGAAGAGCAATCAATAACGAAGTAAATTATTCAAATAAATGAAATATTGCGGTACTTTCTGTAATTCAACGTAAAGCTCAGCGATTGCCCGTTAACACTGACTTTCGTTCCCAAGTAGTGTGAAGTTTGTAGACGACACGTCCTGCCACCCTTTGATAGAACTTTAAAGCTAACAAGGTATTTCGAAGGGGTGATTCCAAACTGGCTAAAAACGAACTAGTTTAAAAATTATTTTGACATAATAAGCTTCAAGAGTGTCCACACATACAAAAAATACATAATAATTCGGTGTATAAATTATTAAAACTATTCAAATGGCTACCAGTATTCTGTAATTTAGTAGTTAAATATGATTGTATCATGCACGTCAATCGCGTTTTAGCAAAAGCTTACGCGTTTGCGAAAAAATGACATTGGCTTTCAATAGATGGCGCCAGGAACTTGCTTCCAGGTCTTATAATTTCCAGTACAATTTTTCTTGACCTAGATAATTCGGCTGAGATCACGCGTAAAATGTGGAATTTACGTTGACTCGGGCTTGGCAAGCACTTCTCCATTACTCCCATATCTAAAACCTGCACACTGTTAAAGGGGAAATTTAAAGTTTGTAAACGAATATGGAATTTACGAATGTATTTCGTATTCCTACTTGTATTTAAAATTGTGCCTCTCGCCTACGACAGACGTTCGTTTTTTGATTGTAGGCCTACATGGGCGCACGATTATAAAAACTAGTTTCGAATTCTGTGGACCACAGAGCCCTTTAGTAAATTCAATAAACGAAATTTACGAAATTCAATAAACCGTCGGGCTGGTTACATCCAAGGATATTCTAACTTGTGAATTTCATTGATTTTTTTTTATGAATTTAGCCTTTAATGAACCACAAACTGTAATTTTATGGGCTAATTTATCGTTGTGTTTTGTAAAACGTGTGTTGACTTTATCGGTGAGCCTACGGAAGAGTAATAATTAAAATCCGGGGTGCAGTTTTAATAACTGGCAATTTTTCGAGTAGCATAGTAATCCAGTAAGTAACGGAATACGATTTTAAAAAATAACAAAAGACCTGGGGATTGCAGGACAGTTTGCGTTATAAATATTGAACATCTCTTTCGTTTCTGTGTAGTCGACGCAACTTTTGTTGCAACCAGAATTGGCCCCTATAAAACCTGGGTGTATCATTAAAGTCGATACGGAAAAGAAAGTTTAGATTACGAGGTTTTAAGCATGGAAGTCCAATAAATAAAGGCAGAGAATTTAGGTAAGTGAAAATGAACTATGTATTTTTAACCATTGAAATTTTAACCCAAGGTCCACAGGGGCTAGGCACACGAATCACGGATGTTTTTAAAGTCAGCGGCATGCGACTCGCTTGCAAGCGGAAACGCTGCCTGTTTGTTATTTCAATGGGAATCCCGTGGCCAAGCGACTCGCAAGCCGCTTGACTTTAAAAACACCCCTATCGCGTACATGCCGGAACACTCACGCCACCCCGCGAGCGAAAGCGAGGGTGGCATGAGTGTTTCGCAAGGCCCACTGAGATAATAGCTGCGCTCCACTCCAGGCATATCAGCTTGCTTCTGTTTAGTGACAGGCACGCTAGGAGTCGTCCAATACCGTACGGATTAAGAACCCAAAGGAATTTGTATCTGAACTAAGTGAATGCGTGAAAAGCCCTCAATATGCGCCAGATCTCGCAATTTGATCGTTACCTTTACGTGTTTAAAGTTTAAAGCATAAATTTTGTTCAGATACCAATTCTCATGCCGTACGGTACTGGAAGACTCCTGGCGTGTCCGTCACTAAACAGAAGCAAGCTGACGGGCCTGGAGTGGAGCACAGCTACTATCTCAGCGGGCCTTGGTGTTCCGGCATGTACGCGATTTGTGTGCCTAGCCCCTTTGCCAAGGTCGAGTGGAACGATAGTGCGGAGCCCCTAAGATGACATTACTGTTTTTCACTTTTTCACTACTTCTGTTATAAACATAATTCGTGGCCGCGTGATATAATCATGGCCACGAAATAACGCCGTGACCACGCGAAAATAATTCTGTCCGTTTTCTGCCTTCCCTGTATCCAGGTTTTGAAGTTACCTGGTTAGTGCGTTCGCTTCGCGACAGATAGCAGGTAACGTACGCTGGAAGCACGATTTTTAGCTCGAAATCCATGGAGCTTTTGGTATAAATTCTTGATAAAGATAAATTCAAAGAGGATTTCTATTTGCTAGCTATTTCGAGATCAATTTCATTTTTTGTCATCATTATTTCGTTATATCCAGCTGCAGTGCAATTAGCCAAAAGTAGCCAAATTTTCTGCGGGTCCCCTCACACCTTTCAGTGGGACGTGGGATTAGTATTCATAGGGCCCCTTTACACTTCCTCTTCGTTTCGCCCCTGCACTTGCTGCCGGGTAACAGTTTCTGCTCTGAACAGAATCGTTTGGCTTCTTTTTAGTTTAACTAGTATTACTTAAAAAAAAATCTGTGCTTTAATCTTTAGTTTGAGTGCGTTTGAGTGATTATTTTGCTGTACGCTTTTATAGCAGAAAAAACGTTTTTACATTTGATAACGGGAAGCAAAGTAACTCCGAAACGTTGTGTTTGCATTACTTGTGCACTTTATTGAGTTTTATTTATTTATTTTTTTTTTGCAAATTCTCTAATGCGTGCAATTAATTATAAGAAAGGGTTTTATGTCGCATTTTTGGGTCTTGCTTGTGATGTGTTGAAAAGTCAATACTATAAAAAAAAAAAGTGGTGTAAATTTCCTCAGCAGGGCCTAAAGCATTTTACTCTATTTTAATGCCTATTGCTGACTTAGTGAGAGCTCATTAGAAACGTAATGAAAAGCAAATTTCGGTAGTTTTTCTTAATCACTTTTCAGCATAACACGTCTCGTATATAAAAACCTAAATCTGATTAGATTCTGTTTTTTTTTTTTTTTTTTTTTTTTACAAATTTATCAATCTTCAAACTAACCGTGAATAATTTAGGTTTATAAAGTGTTGTTGCGTACCTTTATTATGGAAAGATTTAGTTGACACTTCTGCATTAACCGAGCCTGATTTCTTTATATTACAAAAGAATAAATGGATGTGGGACGTGGGAGTATACATGAATCGTTCGCATTATTCCACGATTTGAACAGTGAGATAGAAGCTGCAGGTTTTACTTCTCGGCTCCAAGCCAGTTGATTCGACATCACAACCTTCATATTTTACAATAACAGCGTTAACAGGGATTAATTTTTCAGCTCTTGTAAGAGTTGGCACAGTGCTGAGGATCAAACACGAGTTCTATCCCAGTCGGCTTTGGCATGAAGAAGCCATTTCCTTCTCTGTTTCAAGGTCGCTAATCGTAGTACAAGCAGTGCCGGAGTAGGAGGGGCGCGAAAGGGGCGGCCTCCCTGGCGCCGAAAGGGGAAATGGCGCAGAAAATGCTGTCCTTTCCCTCCAAAAACAAAATTGTAAAAAAGTTGTGTTGAAAAATAAAAAGGCGAAGCCTAGCCTAAATACGATTGGTCTCGAAAAAATAATTCATGAGTTGCATCAGCAGTTTATGATGAGTACCATCTGACTGGCAAGAAAACTCACAAGAACATGAAATTGATAACAAATACTTAATTTTCGGCTCGGTTTTGGGATTATTAACAATAAAAATCTTAAAAACACTAAAAAAAAAAGGTGGGCGCTGCCACAATTTGTGGACGTCACACAGCCACCATGTTCGAAAATCATCCGTTATGAAGACTGTATGAAGTCCACAATTTATGGCAGCTCCCACCTTTTTAAAAATGTTTTAGCATTTTTATTGTGAACAAGCCCAAATTCCGGACCGAAAATTAAACACTTGTCGCCAAATTCATGTTCTTTTTATTTTCTTGCAAGTCAGAGGGCATCTCCACCACGAACCATGTAAATATTATTGTAATCCTTCAAATGTAGACACATTTTTTTGTCTTACATCTACCTATCTCCCCACTTCATGTCAAATTCGTGTTTTCATGTGTTGGCATTATCTCAGACTGTTGCACCGTGATGGGTTCATTTTTGGGTCGATATAGGAAGAGGCGTGTGGGAGGTGGCTGGGAGAGGTTGCAATCTGCTGTATAATGGAGTAAGCGGACGCTCAAACGCCTTGCTCCAGCAATGAGTACAAATGATACCATTTTCTATACTTATACATCCTATGCAATGTATTTTTAACGTAGATCATCCCTGGAAATATTTAGAACAAGTCGTTCCACAATTTGTCGCATAGGGTCAATGATGGGACGTGGGGTAGTATCATGATAGACATTCCTTCGTCAGGCCCTATTGACCCTCCTTTATGCCACTCCTGGTAATAGAAAACGCGTCTACTGTTACAAACGGCCAACTAAGTTTTTAGTTTTGCCGGCCAAGATTTGACGTTGATATCACGACTTCTAAATGACAAAAACTTGGCGGGAATCCTTAACAAACAGTGGCGTTCGAAGGGGGAGATGTGGGGGCACTGTGCCTTCCTTTACTCAAAATGACCTTTTTGTAAAAAAAAAAAAAAGTCTTTTGTACCGACATTTTGCTGGTCCGACGGTATCAGAGAAAAAGGGTCCTAAAAGCGTAAAAAGGACCAAAAAAAAAAAATGGCGTCAAAAACAGTAAAAAAGGCTGAGAAAGGCACACAAAAAAGAGAGCAAAAAGGAAGAAATGTTTCCCAGAAAAAATATCCACTAAAAGTTACTGTGCCCTTATCTTAAAAGATGTCCCTGCCCTCTCAGGAGTCTCTGTGCTGCTGCCTGCTGTTAACAAATTTTGTTTTGTATAGTTGGTGTTTGAGCATTAAAGGCACATAAATCCCTCCGTTCTGGCCACTTTGCTCTACGTCACCTACGCTAAAATATAGTTCAAACGACCGCAGCGCGCATTGCTTTACGACACTAGTCATAGTCATTTCGGGGCCGCTGCCACGTGACACATCATACGACCAAGTCGCAAACTTGAGCGAAGGATTAATTATCCTTCCTCCAGGGCCGCGGCTTGCCAGCGACGTGACGGGAGTTAAATACCGCTCGGACCGAGGCTTTTAAAACAAGCCTAATAACATTCACGCGCCACTACTGACATCTGCATCGTACCCTTAGACCAGCAAATGAAAGGTAAATCAGTTTATATAAAACTATTTCCGGTAATGTATCGAGTGAAACTGTTAAAATATACCGGAGGGAGTTATGTAATAGTTATTGGTTAAAATCGAGCGGTTATCGATTTTAAACAATAACTTATTTAAATCACGGTTGGGACGTCAAGCTAATTCTTATTTAATTACGGTAATACCTTGTGTCAAATCAGTGAAGGTCATTCCATTTTAATTTGTGGAGGGGGAGTGGGTGTTGGACGATTCCTTTGGCAGGTAGGCAGACTGTAGGCTACGCTCAAGTTTTTTGGAAGGTGGGTGGGAGTTAGACGACGCGTCGTTTCGCAAAGTTTAGCTTGTAAGCTAGCTCGCTCGCTCTGTTCGGAAAGAATAAACTTCGATATGTGATGAAGCAGGGATAGAAGGACATTGTGCCGACATTCTCGCAAGGTAAGTAATTCTTTTTGTTCGTTTGTAGTTCGAGAACTGTTTCAAATCTCCAGTAATACCCTAATAGGTGAATCGGTAGGAATGAAGGTCATTCCATTTTAGGTTGTGGAGGGGGGGGGGGGGAGAAGAGTTAGACGGAGGGAATAAACTTGGAATTGGCCAGCCAGACATGTGAGCGTTAGCAGGTAAAGGATTTCATTTGGGATATCCCGGCAAGTTAAGTAATTCCTCTTGTACGTTTTCATAGCGTTACGGTTTTAACGCTGTATAATTTTGGTTGTGGTGTGTGCGTTCCCATCGCGTGATCCGGAAGTGTCAAAAGTGTTGAGTTATCGACAAAAGTGTGGATTATCGGTAAAAGTGTGGGGTAACTTGATAACCCACACTTTTTGCGATGACGCACACTTCCGCTCACGGTTAACGGGATTTAACCTACGGAAATTTAGCGTGGCGTTGAGTTAGCGTGACGTCACAGCCGTGGTTTAAGTGCCTTTAACTAACACTTCTTTTAAATTACGACGGTGTGTAATGATTGCTTTAAACGTTCCAAACCTAATTGCACTCATTATCAAATTAACTGTAAAATTAAGGCGTCATTACCGTGTCCTAAAAGAATGACGAGTGGAGACATTATCCAGGTTTAGAAGGACTTGGCGAGCAACAGTATACAACAAAGCGTTCGATTGGTAAGAAACTGTATCCAGTTTTTTGACGCTAAGCCGTCTATTTATTGTGAACATTTTTGGCACTAAAATGTCATTCCCGTAAAACATGCAACAAACGTGGTCGAAGTTGTGAAGGAAGAAGTAAATTTATCATTTTAAATTGTTGAGTCGAACCATTGAATTTACATGTGATTTGCTCACACTGAAGAAGCCCTACTAAAAATAAAACAACCAACTGACTTGTAATTTTTCCAACTACGCAAGATAATGCAAGTTAGTTGATATCACTATCACGTCTTCAAAAAACGAAAACCTGTCGGGAATCTTTTACGAGTTTGGTGTTGTACAGATTTATTGACGTTTCTTCAATAATAACTATCTTTTAAATCACGGCGATGATGGGCTAATAGAGTAGCTACTAGCAAATAAAACGTCCACAGGCTCTTCAGTTTTGAAAATTTCGAGAAGTTGGGAAGAAGCCTCCCCCCCCCCTCCCACCCCACCCCCATGCCCCACACGCAACTCGGTAGGCCTACGGCCCTTCGGGAACTGTCACCTATTTAGAAATAAGAATGTTGTGTTGAGACGGTAAACTACTAAGATGTAGAAAGTGGGAAAACTTCGTTATTGAAGACCTTTTATGGCTTTAAAATTAACACGAAACAAAACTCAAATTTATAAGGCACAAAAGCAAAACAAGTTTTTCACTGCAGTCCCCTATACTATGGCAATCTACATCTTTCTTAATCATTAAAAACGTACAATCGGTGTGTTTGTCGGCACGTGCAGCTTGGTAATGGGACGACGACTGTTGGAGTTTGCATTTTGGATATTTCAAATTACCCATTTTGCCTTAAATTTAAATGAAATTGCGTAAAGGCCGAAAAGATTAATGCTAAATTAGGCATACTTAAACAAAGTAAAAGGGTATCAGAAGTATAACAGAAAAGGGTGTCAGAAGTATTTCCACGTTTGCATTTTTAAAACAACGACATTCGATCAATAGTGTGCTATTAGCTGGTGCTCTCTACTCAGCCTAATTGTGCTAAACACGAATAGTTTTTGGGTACGATTTCGCGCTGCGCCTGACTTGCATTAAAACCGCACGAAATGGTTTGTTAACTCTGTCAACAAACCTTTGAGTTAATCTTTGTTACTGTTGTTGTTGTTACTGTTGTTGCCTTTTTATGTTTTACAACTATTTCGCCAATGGGAATGGGGAAAAACTGAATTAATTTACAAAAACGCTAAAGCACACAAAGCAGGAGGTCAATAAACATTCTTAAAATAAGTGAAGCAAGAAAACCTATGTATGGGTGGCACAAGAATTTATAGGGGTTTGCTGGGTAAACTGAAAAAAAAATCCAGGAATAAAAATCCCGAGAAAAAAATCCAGAGGAAATAAAATCCAGAGGAAATAAAATCCAAAGGAAAAAATCCAAAGGAAAAAAAATCCACGGAAAGAAAATCCAATATATTTTTTTTTAGCTTATAGTATTAAATTTTTTTTAATGCAAAAAACTGAGAAATGATATTAGTGAAAAAAAAATAGTATTGCTGGAGCAGCAGGACTGGCAAGGACCCACGGAGACGCTGATGCCGTAGGACAAGAATGAATATTTGTAGGTAAAAAGTAGGAGGGGGAATGGTGCGACGAAAATGGTATGGGGAAATGGCTTTCACAGCGCTACGGCTACGGAAGTGTGTCTGGGACGTGGTAAAATACTAGAGTGAAATAATAGATACGATAAGATAAAATGATATGATATGTAATAGTTATCACCCTACAGTTTTACAACAATGTCCCGGCAATAAGTTGTTTTAGAACGATCGACGCTGCAACAATACGTCCGAGGGCGCAGCCCGAGATCGTTCTAAAACAACTTATTGCCGGGTCATTGTTTCAAAATTTGGGTGATAACTGTCTTGTACACCTACGTAGTACGTCGGTGTTTCTGAATTTATGCTATTGAAACACTTCCCAGAAAACAGGTTGTATAGCCTAATGGATTTGGGGATATCTCAATTATTTAGCGACGAAGATGACAAATTATTGTCGCAACTACCCCTTGCATTGGGTGAAAGGGGAGGGGACGATCTCCGGAAGTTATTCGATTTCAAGAAATCTGCGTGAATATGAAACGTTTTCCAGCAAATCAGATACAATTTTCACACGGAGTCGTTAAAAGATTTTCCCTCCAATTTTTTTTAACTTGTGCCTCCTGAAAGGCAGGGGATACCCCGGAAGCCAGCATTTTTTTAAAAAAGCGGCGTGGATTTGAAACGCATTCTTGTAACTCAGCGAGTTGCAAGATGAAATTTTTTACATAACTCATTTTAAATGAAAAGTAAAAAAAAAAGTTTCTGGAGAAAAGCCGCTGACGTGGGAGGGAGGGGGCAGGGGCCCAGGAAGCTAATATTTTTTTTAAGAAACTGGCCTGAATTCGAAACGTGTTCCTTTAACTTAGCGATGCAATACGAATCCATATAAAATTTTTAAAAAATGGTTAACAAGGGTTTCCTGCAGTGGGTGGGGGGGGGGGGGGGGTAGCAGAGGCCCCGGAGGCTAGCGTGTTTTTAAAGAAATCACCGTGTTTCTGAACAGTTTTCCTGCAACTTAGAAATTCAAATCATTTTAAATTTTCATTAAATGAATTGACTCAGCGTAATTAACATGCGTGGTACTTTAACAATGTTTTAACAATGATTGTATGGTCCATTGTTTAAAAGTAGGACGATAAGTTGAAAATGCATTGATTTCAGTTGGCACTTATTTTTCATTTATTTATTTAGAGCCATGGCCCATAGCCTTACGCTCTGCAAAATTAACTATAACCACTACAACCACCAAACCACTACACTACTATTCCGTAACGAACACCATGCACCAACAACACTATGCACTATACACTGTACATCATCCACCAAACTCAACACGCAGTAATGTGCGCCTTACACCTAACACTTTACACAACAACACGCGCCATACAACGTTGCTTCTTCAGACTGCACACACTACACCGTCTTCTCTTTCCCATTTAGGGAAAGTTCTGGCAGTCCATCAGGTTTCCAGCGTCAGGCTTTCCACATACACTGCACACACGCATATCACACTCCACCCGCCCACTTTCTCTCTCCCATCTAGGGAAAGTTCCAGTGGGCCTTGTAGTCACATAGTGGACAACCAGGGACCTACCGATGTCAGTCTCATCAAACAGCAGCAGCCCTAGAGAGAACAGAGTGAACAGAACTACCCTGCCTTAAACCTGTACTCCCGCAACCTTGCAAAACTTTGCAACCATCCGCAATTTCACGAAGGCATGTCTATTGGCTGACTCAGAAAGCAAGTCTTGCCATGTGGACATCCCATGCATCCAGGGGGCTAACATTAACTGCGCTGCTGTGTACTTTGTGCAGTGCACGAGAATATGTTCCGGCGTTTCCTCAACACCACACACTTGACAATTCGACGTACCTGCCCACCCAAAGCGAAAGGCATGCGATCGCAGACGCGTATGGCCTACACGCAACCGAAACACGACCTGCGCGTCTGCAAAAGGCAACTTGTCTACAAGCGACGTCACTCCACAAACCGGACGTAGCCCATAAAAGTTTCTAGCTAAAGCACTCTGGTCCCAATCCCGTTGCCATGCTACTTTGGCCCACTCTCTGACAATTGGTCTGCGCATCTGCGCTGACAACACCGGGGCAACAGTCTGGCATTCACCAGCTAACGCTTCGCGGGCAAGCCCATCTGCAAGCTCATTTCCGGCAATGCCACTGTGCCCACGAACCCAACAAAACTCAACAACACTGCTACGTGTCAACACCCAGAGCTTCCAAAGAATACAGTAAAGCAGTGGATCTTGCACACTAAGATCATCACACGCTTTCCGTAGCAGACTGTGACTCGTTAGCGAGTCTGTGCTAAGTGAGAAAGAAGGTAGCTGCAATTCTTCTGCTACATCAAGCGCTACAGAGATAGCAAGCAGCTCACACAGCGTACTCGACGTCACAGATACAACCCTCCGCTGAATAGAAACTTTCAATGAAGGGACCACAACCGCTAAACCACCCTGACAGTCTCTAGCACTGTAGGAGGCGTCACAGTAAACCTTACAATCAGTGTTCTTGGGGAGGAAGACCTGATGCAGGTCCGGGCACCAGCCTCAAGGACTGAGCGCTCTAGCACTGCCAACCGCAAGCTCACCACGCGAGACCTGCTGGAGCCACGTTACTCCTGCTCCAGCTTCTCCCAAAATACTGCGGGTCGTATCTCCTAGTCTCTTGTAATCTCCAAGGATATTCCCAACTGGATCGTCTGGACCTCGACTCAAATTGCGCAAGCAGAGACGTACAAGCAGCTCACGCGCTCTGTGCTCAACTGGCATCTCACCACATTCTACCCACAGTGCTGCAACTGGGGTAGAGGCAATGCACCCAGTCACAGTTCTTAAACACTCATTGACAGCTACCTGCAGCATCCTCAGATTCCTGCCCGAAGACGACAGGAACGGGAGATGATAATTCATAGCGGATCGAACAAAGGTCCTATAAACCGCTAAAAGTGTACCTCTCGTAATGTTGTTCCCTTTGCACAGCGCTCTCAGAACAGCTACTCTCTTTAACAGCTTATCTTTCACACTCGCTGTATCAGAGGTCCAATCAAGATTCGCTTCTAAAATTACTCCCAAGTACTTCACACTCCTCTTTGGAACAATAACCTGATCACCAACATGCAATCGTACACCATACAACCACCGTGGTACTTATCACCATACTTTTAAACAATGGTCCATACGAATGCTGGCCTGATAAGGCGATTAGAATGAATGAATTTGTTTATTCGGGAGCCTCGGCCCAAAGCCACATACCCCCACACAAAAGTAATGCAACATTACAGCAACTACTCAGGCTACATGGAAACTATTCATACAGACAGATCATATACGGGGAAGGACAGAAAGTGGAAGAGCGGGGGAACATGGAACCGTGGACACAGTGAGTCACACGCGAACACCTGTTTTCTTGACAAAGTTGATGATAGCATTCATCCTGGCTCTGACACGCACCATCGACTGCGATCTAAGGCGATTAGAGCAATAGTTTGTAACAATAAAAACAAAAAAAGTAGGGGTACAAGATAAAGTTGTGTTAATTGTTGAAAGTTAATACACCTTACATGCTTCGTAGTAATTGCCAACCACGACTGCAACATGATGGTATCATCCAACGTGATTACTGTTCGTGCATGCTATTGTTGGAGAGATGCAATGTGCAAAACCTTTTGGCCGCGACTGTGCAACCGGGTGGATTAAGTGCATTTTTTTTCAGTGTTAAGGCGTTTTTTCACGATGGTCTTTCACATCTAAACGCTAAAAAAAATCTGAAATTTTCACACATCGTCGGTTTTGACTGTCAGCCGATTCGTAACGAAACGGTCAGTAATGAGAGTCCAGAAGTTACTGAGACAGTAGTTTCTTCAAAGGGAATTCTTTGTTACAGTGTCACGGATTATTCGAAGTGTGCATATAACCAAACGATTTCATTGATTGACAGGTATCCACATTACATTTTGCTGCATGGCAACCATAACACTTTTGCTATCGCACTGGACTAGGAAGTAACTTCTAGATGCACGATGTACACGTAAACTTGTAATATATTCACATTGTGATTTTCAAGGAATCAAATCGTTGGTCTTATAACGCCGAAACTCGTCGCGTTCGTTTCTAATACTTCGCCTGTAAAACAATAGTCTGGTTAGCGAACTAGCAAGCAGCACAACGATTATCCGTCCACGCCCTGACACACACACAGACGAAAAATGGACTATTATGGCAGATATACTACATCGTTCTCATCAAACTGTTTTAATTTTACCAAAAGAAAATCAAGGACACACAGCGAGGGGCTACTCACTCTGCTTCGGCTATCTGGCCGGCATGGGTCGGCGCGGCGCCAGTAGGCCTGGGGGGGGGGGGGGGGGGGGGGTATTCCAACCAAAAGACCGCGGGTGCTTGTATTTTTAATATACGCTTTTCTCCAACACACCTCAAGTTCTTTTGGACAAAACTGAATAAAAGGTTTCGCCATTTTTTCATCTTTCGACGCACCAATTTTTTTTAAAACTCGAGCATGTTGTTGCTTTAAAATGTGGAGTTTTTGGCAATAATACCTCTAGGCCTAGTCGTTTGGAATAAAACTGAGAAAAGGATTTCTCAATTTTTCACCTTTTGATAGTCCATTCAAAAAAAAAATTCCGCCTCCGGCAGCTGGCCCTACTCCTTCT
This sequence comes from Lithobius niger, assembly GCA_023313725.1. Lineage (NCBI taxonomy): Eukaryota > Metazoa > Arthropoda > Chilopoda > Lithobiomorpha > Lithobiidae > Lithobius > Lithobius niger. The sequence continues at coordinate 134,806 of JAHWFP010062802.1, forward strand.
GCCCATACTTAAAAACATAGCAGTTCATCGTCAATCATTACAGCTTAAAAGTACAAAATGCCAACCCCCAATCGTCAATGGCTAGCTGTGGGATTGTTTATTATACAATTCTAAACTGAACTCAGTTTAATTTAATTTGGAAAGAAAATGTATAAAAAAAACACGATGTAGTCACAATTAAGTTTTTACGAAACCTGCCATCCTGAAGAACGACTAAGAAAAGTCACCAAAATTTGCTCTGATACGCTATTTTAGTGCTCGCTGGAGGCCTGAAACCGGTACTAAAATAGCGTAAAATGCTTCAGCTTTCGGGGCTCACAGCACTCCCCCAGACCCCCTAGCTGAGTTTTACGGCGCCGTAGTGACAGCCCCTCCCCCGTAGTAATGCCCCATTGCAGATTTGAGATCTGCACCTTTTGGTTGCCAGTCCGCCTCTGCAAACTA
>JAHWFP010062807.1:0-16745 GCA_023313725.1 Lithobius niger
GCCTAATCTAATCAGCTAGGGGGTCTGGGGGAGCACTGTGAAGTTCACACAGCAGGGTCCAGGGCAGAACCACGGAGGTTGAAGCAATTTCTGGGACTGTGGTGTCTTATCAGACTCTGGAGGCCATGTTTTGAACGAGTGTTTAAGGTATTTTTGTTTAGTTAAAATTTGGACCAGAGCAGGGGTGGATCTAAGAATTTATGGTGGGGGGTATTTTTTTTGGGGGGGGGGGGGGTTTGTAGTTCGCTCCACCGACTGGGGGGCATTTTCGTGACCGACAACGACTTTTTAGTTGGTCCCTCTACCCCAAATTTCGGCCATGAAGCTACTTTATGCTAATAAGTGTAAGATTTTGGTCAGAAGAGGGGAAATTTGTGTGTTTATATAAGCGGTTAGTGTATCCAAATTACGTGAGGTCGGTGGGAAGTCTTGTGTTTGAGTCCCAGTCGGGGCATTGTATTTTCTTTCTTTCTCATTATTATTAGTGTATCTTGTATCCTAGCAAAACCAGTCTTTAATGCATCCTGTTTGCTTCGTTTATCTTTTATCCTACGATTTATTTTTGATTTACGTCAGTTCATTTTAGAACCTTATCCTTGTGTACGTATAGCATGTAATAATTCGTCTCCCCCCCCCAACCCTCCCTTGTGTATGTTGGCGATGTTTCCTATTCCGTTATTAGTGACTTACAAAACTTATTTTTGAGAAAATTATAATCAGTTGGCTGCTGTGTTGGGCTTTCTCCAAAGTTTGGTGTTGAACACTTGCTGAACCTTACTCTACCGTTTCTTTTACTTCTTTTCCCCCCAAAACCCCCTTCTCTTGGTCACAAGCTCATTGTCCTTCATAGGGTGCGGGGAAAATACAAGTTGCCCTATACGTGGTGGTATATTATAAGCTCCATGATTTATGCTAGCGGGACAGACGCTGCTCATCAAAGCTCGGCAGGAAAGCCACGCTCTTGTTACAGGGCCGCTTCAAAAGTTTGACAACATCAGACGCATTGTGTGTTTGGGTTATTTTAAAACTTGTGTGCCGAAAAGTGGTACGGCAAACGCCGCACCAGCCGTACCGCTTCCTACGGCCGTGCCAGCAGACATGTGTCTGTTAACTGTAAGCAATTAAAAGCATATTTCAGCATGTTGAGGATAAATCCCAATGCGACAGAAATCTTTCAAATTGTGGTCAATGTAAAGGGAAGGTGCAGGGATAAAGAAAAAATGAAACTTAAAGGCTGAGTGTCCAACATTCATAGAGAAAAAGATGCGTCAATAACGTTGGTATTTTATGTTACTGACTAGCTAGTAACTAGCTAGTAACTAGTAACGCTGGCTCATGTTAAATCTCATAAACTCATTGTTCATGGCTAGCGCAAAATTGAGATGGCCTACGTAACTGAACTTTTGCACACGGATGCATGGTGATCTGAGCAAGGTCCTTTTTTTTTTTTTGGTTTGAGGGTTGTAGGGGTCAGGACAAATGCGTGGGAGAGTTTTGAAATTCGCCACCAGGGAATTTAAATTTAGTTTCTTTTCCAAGTTGCAACCAAAGATTTCAAGCAACAATGGCTTGAACAATCAACACTGGTCCTAACATTTATTGTAAAAGCATGGACGAACTAAAAACTGAACTGTTACGAAGGACAAAATAAAGAAACATTAACGTTGCCGTGGATTGCGTAAGAATAAAAGGATGCACGTTAGATGATGGTTACGCAACAATACGAGCATCCACGAGCTAACGGGGTTTTTGTTAATACCCAAAAAATAAAATGCAGACATTGGGCCTTAGGGCTTCGGGCAGATGACCAGGAGTGGTTAACGCTCGTTAAACCCTTTAACCCTTTAATAAAATGCTTCGCGTTCTGCTGTTTTAGTAACAGCGACCTTCGGGGAGTTTTGCATGACTAAATGTAAACGAAATCTTGAAAAATTAAGGGGAAGGTGCAGAGATAAATAAAACAACTGAAGGGGATGCGCTGAATGAGTGAGCGAAGCGAACGAAATCAGCAATTGTTAGCCAGTGTTTGCAAAAATGGCAATGAAGCAACTTAAGCATGTGAAGAATGGTAATACAATAAACTAAGCCGTGTCAATTTGGCTAATCTAACGGCTAATTGGCAATGGCAAATTTCAAAATTATAAATGTGAAAATTTATAGAAATAAAATTCCTTTAGAAAAAAGATACAGATGAAGATAAGACGGGGAACCTTATGCACGTTCACAGTCCTACGAAAGTTGTGATATCCACCCAACACCAAAACTGGTGTAAAAACCCGCCAAGTTTCCCAAAAGATCGGCTTTTGAAGGTGGTGATATCATTCAACCAGGGAAAGGCAGCCAAGGTCAATCCTATTATCCAAGTTAATCGCACCAAATAATACTTTGGACGTTAAATGAAAACTTGAAGATTGCTACAGTCACGGAACTTTATGAAAACTTTATCTTCAAGTTTTCATTTAACTTTCAAACAATTAGTCGGTGCGATTAACTTGGCTAACAGGATTGACCTTGACGGTCTTTCCCTGGTTGAATGACATCACTACCTTCAAAGGCCGATCCTTTGGGAAACTTGGCGGATTTTTACACCAGTTTTGGTTTTGGGTGGATCATTTACAGGAGCCCCTTTGTCATCATTTACGGCACTGCTTTGGAATTATTTACAGGACCCTGTGGCATCATTTACAGGGCAGAAGAATAAATGGACTCAGTGGTAAATAAATACAGATATAAATCTGTATCCGTACATCTAATTCCAAAGGGCAACGGAAGTAGACTGCATCTATAGTTATTTTCGTTTTGGCAGTAGTAATACCAATGATCACCGCATGTGGTATTATCGATAAATTTTTCGCCTTGCTCTCTCCATCTTGTTTTTATTGCAAAACGTGCTATTCCCGTTGAAAATACTACTCGAGCTAAGTTTAAGTATAGGTAATTTTTTTCTCAACTCGTTCCATTCTCTAACTGATAAAAACACGTTGTGCAGTTTGAAATACAACTCGTGAAGGAGAAAAATAGCATAGCTTTTGCGGCATTTCTTCAGGTAATACCAGTATATATTTTAAACGATATTTTGGCCATTTCTTTAGAATAAATTTATAGTCGGCAATCCTAACAGTAATATGAAATGTACATAAACCAAGCGTATATATATCCCAACTGAAATAAATAGTTGCCCAATAAACACTGGGTGATTACGCATGGTGGTTTGTAGACCCCTGATGGATAGTTTTGTACACTGTTTACACGAAGTAATTAAATTTATTTTCTTTTTCACCACATCTATCGACAATTATTTTAATCATTGACCGCAGCAAACGTGATGGTGGGTTATCGTTTGTCAGAACAACACTTCTGGGTGGCTTCCCTTTACGAAGTAGTAATTATAGTTTGAGTTTTACGCAAGCGTGGGAAACGTTTGTGCCACGCTTGGTTGGGTCGAGGTTCTAGGGATCGACCGATACAGAAAAATGTCGATCCGATCCGATACAGATTTTTTCCCCGAACGCCGATCCGATGCAGATACCGATCCAGATACACCGATACCGATTTAAAAAAAAAGCCAGAGAGGTCAGAAAGTCAAACTCATATTTCATCATTATTAAACTGGTGCGCAAGAAAAGTAAATTTTTTATTTTTTTTTTATCAGGGTGTCAGATCGTGTACCTTCGACTGTAAAAAAAACCCAACACACACTGCAGATAGGCCTAATCCCAAGAAGCCACCCTGAATCTGGCAATGCATGTGCGTTGAATTCACTAATATGCTGCGCAGATGGCGTCATGGGATACAAGCGATGCTATGCAGGAAAGGTTTCTCTCAAATTAGGCGGAGTAGCCAGCGCGCACGGAAGTTGGTCGTATCGGCTAAAATATCGGTAAATAAACACCGATACAGGTCCGATACCGATAATATCTGTAAATACCGAAACCGATATTAATACCGGGCTATCCCTACGAGGTTCTGGTGTTAGGATGTGCTGAATGAGTTCCTCAAATTAAATAACACCAATTTTCGACAAAAAGTCGTCAGGGATGCATGTCCTACTGCTGCGTCTGATGACCATTTTCATTTGCGCCTTAGTGTTTTAAAGTTGGACACTCCAGAATGTCGACGCCTGAAGGCTGACTTACACAGAAAATTATACATTGCTTGCTACCTGTTGATCTACCTTTTTCCGATGTTAACACTAACTCCAGCTCTCGGGGAAACCGTCTTAAGATCCTTAGCCAGGGGTTTAAGTTGAATTGTAGGAGATCCTTCTTCGCTTTAAGAGTGATCCCTGAATCCCTACATCTTTCGAAAACTTCTTAACAAAGAGCCATCTGACGGCTCATCCACTTCGTTCGGTAAACCGGCCATAACATTTTATAAATTTCGTAAAAAGTAAATCTTTAAACTCGACGATCATACTCTGCATATGAAAAAGGATAAAATAAGTGGTGGTTTTTAAAGTTTTTATGTTAAGGCCATGGAATGCGATTAGTGGTCCTCCCTGTACCCCTTGCATTTCCATTTTCTCTTTATCTGGACAAATAAACATTATTATTATTGGTTTTTTTTAATATTTTTTTTATTACTAAGGCAGCCCTCCCCGTATAGAGCAGTGACATTTGCCGCCATATTGGCACCAGTATGGGTTTTGGAGGGCGTAACTACAAGGTGCACTACATAAAAACGGAGGGAAAAACAACGGAAGAGCGGATTTCTTAGGCTTAAAATAACGTTGTTTTCTCCAACAACAAAAATCGCATATTTTAGGTCTAAGAAATCACTCTTCACAGCATCGGCTTCAGTTTGACGCCCTTCTGTTTCTCTCTGCAGTGCCCCTTGCAGATAACCCATTAAGGCTCCAGCATAGAGTTATACACAATAATACTACGTCGTGTCACTACCCTATATGGCCGGTTTTATAGAGCAATGCTGTGATTTCCCATCAGCAGTCACCCAAGCTTTCATTAGATTTAGTTAGGACCAGGGTTAAGAGGCCTAGATCCCGTTTGCATGAAAATATTGCGACTGGAAATCCATGACGTCATCAGTACTAGGCATCTTTGTTGGAAAGACAGTTCGAATCCTTACTTATACAGACAATTCCGTTTGACAGACATACAAACAAACAAAAGAATTACGAATATCGAGATTCCGACTGTGGACACACACAAACAAACGAACAAACACACCAATCGTACGATATTAATTATAAATTTCGCTTTTTGTCCATGTTTTAACTTAAAACAAAACTGATGACGGAGTGTTTGTTTGCATGTAAAACGGGTAGAAACTTCTGCAAAACGCGTCGTGTTTTAGCACAATTTTACTGAAGGCGTTAATGTACAAAGCAAACAATAAAGGGCCTAACACTGAGCCCCGAGGGACACCATCACCAATACCTCTTTGGCTAGACTTGGCATGTCAAACACGAACACGCCGCAATCGATCCAAACGGAATACTTCAATCCACTTAAATAAGTTATCTTGCTGTTTGACGAGAACAATTTGCAAGAACATGTTACTTTTGTAATAAAAAAAGAGCTGTTCAGAGTTTTACAAATTTATTTGATAGATAAGAATGTCATTACATTATGGAATAATAATATTAAAATCATTGACAACAAAAGAAGCGGAATTAGACTGTAAGCAAAAAAAAAAAAATTAAAATGGTCATAAGGCAGGAAATGTAAAGAAATGAATCATGTATTGACCATATCCTAGGTAAAGCATGATTAAAAGCAGTGGAATGACAATTTGCACGAATTAATAGCAGAACACTATGTACTCAATAATAAAAAAAAATACATAAACCAAGCAACAACAAAAAAACATTGAATCATTATTAAAAAAAAAAGCCGTCAAACAATTGTAACGAAAAAGAGCACAAGGTTACTTTTTGGGAAAAAAAGACAAACGGCAATCTTGGTTGAAAAAAAAATGTTAGTCAGCATAAAAACATGAGTAGAACACTGAAATGACGAGTTAGAACGCCAGGCCTGAAGTTAAAATCAACGAAGAACATTCTTAACGAGCAGTTGTGTAACTTTCCTTTTAAAACTAGCGAGAAACGGTGTCGCAAGTATTTCATTTAGCAAATTGTTCCAAACTGCAACAACCGTGCATGCTGAGTAGTGTTTGCGAAAACATCTCGTAAATTTCTCCTGAACTGATTCAATACGGTCAATGTCCCCTAAGACACATGGCGACCACGCTGGGTTGCATAATCCAAGATGGCACGTAAATCGTAAAGGCATGAACACGGGTTAACTTGTCTAGAGAAACAAAACAGAACTTTATGAGGGCAGCTCTTTGATTTGCAAAAATAAATAAAAATAAAACAAACTATTACAAAAATCAAATTCTGGGAAAAAAAAAGGGACAATAAATTAATTAATTGGTAAACTAAATATGAAATCAATGAACATGTGGAAGAAACTTTTAGAAGATAAGGCCTAAATGGTACTTGCAATAATTTTTTTGTAAAACAGATACAAAAAAAAAAAAAATAAAACAAAACTGTAATAGAAACAAGCAAATATAATTTAAGAAAACAAAAAGGATAGTCCGTAAAAGTCGATATTTATTAATTGCAAGAAATTCGTACAACGAAAGCGATAGGGTCGGAAGGATTTTAATTTGAACATTTCAAATTATCTGACGCTAATACTATATTGACAATTAACTACGTGTTGGATTATCAGATAATATTTCTTTGGCCTCAGGCCATCGATCTAGTTTTTTTTATAGTAATTGTGCCAGCTTTATTTATATACTGACAAATGCTACTTTTAATTAAATTTGGTCTGACAAATTAAAACCACAGTTTTACTCACTATTTACAAAACGTGAATGGAAAAAAAAAACTACGAAATTTACAAACCGATAGCTTTACTGCCAGCAATAAATCTCGAAAATGATTGAGAATTTTGTTGAAACAAAATGTATTCCTAATGCAAAGATATTTTGACGGAAACACTATAGTTTTGAATAACGTAAACGAAGAATTCTCACCATTAAAAACGTTCAGTGTGTCTGGCAGTGAATCAGTCCTGTACAAAGGAAACAACTGCAAAGTATGGAGTGAAGTTCTTAATCCAAATCTGTTTTTACAGCAGCAATTCTGCCACTATAGTATGGTGTCCTTTTCATTTTTACAATCGTCGTTTCGGTATATAGTAGCCTGTAGAGCAGCGTCATGTGACGTCATATTGACTACAAGAGAGATAGCTGAAAGGGGCACTAAATTGAAATGGAGGGTTGAACAACGGCACTTCTAGTCAAGGCAGTGCTTTGAGAACGGATTTCTTAGGTTTAAAAAAACGTTGTTTTCTCCAATCCCTTATGCTGCTAGGTTGTAATCGGAAAATAAAGATTCCACTTGCTTAAAAAAGTCAGCAACTGCCAACAAATCGACAAAAATCGCGCGTTATAGACCTAAGAAATCCACGCTTAACAGCTTTGTGTTCAGTAAGACGCTCTTCTTTTCGCCCTCCAGTACTCCTTGCGGCTAACCCAGTTACTGGCTCCACCATAGAGTTATATTGAATAATACTACGTCATGTCACTGCCCTGTTCAATTCTACAACTGGAATCGTTCATTGCCTCCCGAAACGACCGAGCCAAACTCGTCCAATCTCGCCGAAACGCTCAGGCTCGTCGCACGTGATATTTGTTGCTACGTCAGCCTTCACCTTCCAAAATCTACCACCAGAACTCAGCAAACTCAACAGAGCTCTCTAAATAGTGGAAGTTACCGTCATTTTCAAATCGCGTCTGTTCGTTCTGCCAGCGAGGTTGTTGAAAAGTTTATCAACTAAACCCAGATGGAATCGCACAAGTTTCGTCGAAATGTAAAGTCTGTTTCGCTCACTGGGCATTTTCGAAATGTTCTGTTGAGTTTCCTGACGGTTTTCTGTGCATTAACGTTACCAAACTATCTAGATGAAAGAGTTTGGACGTGTTTGGCTTCCTGCGTTTGAACGACAAAGATTCCTGCATCTTGCTTCATTGTATCGGTTTGCTTTACTCTGAGGGATACGTCATTCACTTCACCATGTTAGGCTAAATGTCCTATAAGCCATGATTTATGCATGTACAATTTGTGCACAGATTTTAATTACGCATGCAGACAACATTTCCCCAATAAGTTGTTATGCAGGTTTTTAATTTCTTATTTCCAGATGTATAGACCAAGATGGCACCCCAAGATTTTTGCTTGTATTTCTAAACTGCTGATCCGATTGTAGGGAAATCGGTTACAAATAATATTCAGAATCTAATTGTTTTTAGAAAGGTCGTATACATCTTAGTGTAAAGGTTTCTGATCCAAGTTCGAAGTTTGTCTGTAAGCACGAATGCAGTACTGGCTGTAGAAACATTTTGTATTTATCAACTTCAAAATGCTCTTGTGACCAAAATAGACCAAAAAAGATGTAACTAGTCTTGAAGGAAAGCTGAGGAATCATTCTTTCCGATAAGATTAACAAAAAGATAGGAGCCTTCCTACGTCTGTTTGTAGAACCCTAATCACATAATGTTGGTGTAAACTTGTAGCATCTTTAAACTTGAAAGTACGCTAATGAGTTCTCAAATTAGCCTAAATACAGCTAAGCTTGAATGAAAAGTGGGGATGCATTCTTTTCAACATGCATGATTTACAAAAAGATGGTGATAAATAGGGGATGTCCTACTCGTGTCTGAAGATACTCTAGTCGCATAATTGCGGGGTAAACTTGTACTTTCGACTTCAAAGTACTCTCGTAAGCTCTCTGCCCAAATTACATGGTTTTTTGAATGAAAGGTGGATGTTTATTCTTTCCACCAAAGCTAAATAAAAATACTTTGTCTTTCGTCAGGGCCAGCCTGTTTGAAGACACCCTGGTTTCAAAAATTAAAAGTTTTTATGTATCTGTATAATATTTTTCGGATTCAACGAAATTTGAATTCGAAGAATATTACAAGTTTTCAGAGCAATAATGTGACTGAGGTTTCTTCAAACACACGCAGGATAGCCTTTACACGCTTAAGTCATGAGATGAGCCTTGCCGTTCCATTCTTATGAACTTACTATCTCACTAGAACTGAACTTAAAGAAAGATTATTACAGTCCATGAGATCTAAATCAACAAGCTCAAAATCAGACTGGCTTCACCAAATTGAAAATCAGAAACTACTGCTTGTGTGGGGCTCTATTCTGCTGAATGTTAAGACGCCCACATTTAGGCCTATTAATGGCAGTTGATCACTTAAAATCAAGCTGCTCTCACCCATATGAATCTCTTGACAGACTGTCTCGTCCTTGCTTGGGCTCATCAGTAGAGAATACCATATGGATGAGAGCATATAGGTACCTTGGTGGTGGTAAATTCAGTAGAACGGAGCCCCAAACAAGCAGTAGTTTCTGCTTTTTAACTTGCTGATGCCAGTCCTGTTTTTAAGCTTTACTACCAGCATGCTCTCATCCACAGAGAATTCTCTACTGACGAGCCCAAAGGGCGAAACAGTTTGTCTAGAGATCTCTATGAGTGAGAGCAGCTTGATTTTAAGTGATCAACTACTGTTAATAGGGCTAAATGTGGGCGTCTTACATTCAGTAGAATGGAGCCCCAAACAAGCAGTAGTTTCTGCTTTTTAACTTACTGAAGCCAGTCCGGTTTTAAGCTTTACCACCAGCATGCTCTCATCCACAGAGAATTCTCTACTGACGAGCCCAATGGGCGAAACAGTTTGCCTAGATCTCTATGGTGAGAGCAGCTTGATTTTAAGTGATCAACTGCCGTTAATAGGACTAAATGTGGGCGTCTTACATTCAGTAGAATGGACCCCCATACAAGCAGAAGTTTCTGCTTTTTAACTTGCTGAAGCCAGTCCGGTTTTAAGCTTTACCACCAGCATGCTCTCATCCACAGAGAATTCTCTACTGGCGAGCCCAAAGGGCGAAACAGTCTGTCTAGAGAGCTCTATGGATTGACAGCAGCTTGATTTTAAGTGATCAACTACCATTAATAGGACTAAATGTGGGTGTCTTACATTCAGTAGAATGGACCCCCATACAAGCAGAAGTTTCTGCTTTTTAACTTGCAGAAGCCAGTCCGGTTTTTAAGCTTTACCACCAGCATGCTTTCATCCACAGAGAATTCTCTACTGGCGAGCTTAAAGGGCGAAACAGTTTGTCTAGAGATCTCTATGGATCGAGAGCAGCTTGATTTTAAGTGATCAACTGCCGTTAATAGGACTAAATGTGGGCGTCTTAAATTCAGTAGAATAGACCCCCATGCTAGCAGTAGTTTCTACTTTTTAATTTGGTGAAGCCAGCCCGGTTTTTAAGCTTTACCACCAGCATGCTCTCATCCACAGAGAATTTTCTACTGACGAGCCCAAAGGGCGAAACAGTTTGTCTAAAGATCTCTATGGATCGAAAGCAGCTAGATTTTAAGTGATCAACTGCCGTTAATAGGACTTAATGTGGGCGTCTTACATTCAGTAGAATAGACCCCCATGCAAGCAGTAGTTTCTGCTTTTTAACTTGCTGAAGCCAGTCCGGTTTTAAGCTTTACCACCAGCATGCTCTCATCCACAGAGAATTCTCTACTGACGAGCCCAAAGGGCGAAACAGTTTGTCTAGAGATCTCTATGGGTGAGAGCAGCTTGATTTTAAGTGATCAACTGCCATTAATAGGGCTAAATGTGGGCGTCTTACATCCAGTATAGAATGGAGCCTCAAACAAGCAGTAGTTTCTGCTTTTTAAGTTGCTAAAGCCAATCCGGTTTTAAGCTTTACCACCAACAAGGTACGGTGGTACCTACGCTCCCATTCACAGAGAATTCTCTACTGACGAGCCCAAACAAGGGCGAACCAGTCTGTCGAGAGATCTCTATGTGTGAGAGCAGCTTGATTTTAACGTCTTTGCTCATGACGTATTTTTGTATTTTGGACTTATTGTACGGTCGTTTCATGACAAAAATCTTCTTAAAGTAAGAAAGGGAAACGTATAAACAGAATTTCTATAAACTATAGAGATTGGCTTCATTTAATGCTCTGCCTGAGTCTCTGTGTACAACCCAACATTAATCTTGTTCGCCTTTTTTTTCTCAGTAACTTAATAAGCGTCTTGTGACGTCAGAAGGTGTTCGTAGGTGCCGGTCTATTTTTGAAGTTTCATTGTGAAGATCACGAAGCGCTGAACGCTGAGCAGCAACCATGAGAGAGAGAGACGCACAGCAAGTCCAATAAGTTGGGGTGCTAGGTAACGGAACGACTCCTCCAGGGATACGTAGAAATTGACGTGAAATTAGCCAATAGGGAAGCTGATAATTATTTTTCTCCTGCGCTATTTTCGACGAACCGTGACGTTCACGTTTTGCGATGTCCCCCCTCCTTAACAGGCGGCGTCATTCAAAACCAAGTTATTTGTTAAACGGGGCGGCGAAATATAGCGTTGTGCTGGGGAAGATTGAATAGTGGAGGAGAATAACAGGGGGGCACGTAAGACGTCAACAACCCACGTTTATCTAACGAAAATACGTTCGAGTTGATCGTGATCCATACGAAGACGCGTTTTCGTATTATTAGCCGTAAACAGTGACGTTACATCGATGATGTTTACCTAAATTTCACGTAAAATAAAGTTATTCTCATCACATTTTCGTCACGGTGAGGAAGAAATAACGGCAAGGCTTCGGCAAGCAGGTGAGCACAATAGACTCGCATACCAAGCTCTTGTTTACCTCTGTTTCAGGCACTATCAACAGATCCCACAGCAGAGCTGGTGAGCACAACAGGCTCGCATACAAAGCTCTTGTTTACTTCTGTTCCAGGCACGGTCAACAGATCCCACAGCAGAGCTGGTGAGCACAATAGACTCGCATACAAAACTCTTGTTGAAGATGTCAAGCGATCTCACAGCACTGTACCCGAACGTACAAAAATCATTGGTTCGCTTACATTACAAGCATTGTAAACAGATCCCACAGTAAAAGCTTGTGAGCATAATAGACTCCCGTACCAAATTCCTTGGTTCACTAAATTCACTACTGTTCCAAGCACAACAAGATGGCAACAGATCCCACAGCACAAAGCTCGTGAGCACAGCAGCTTCATAAAAACTCTTGGTCCACGTCTGTCCCAAGCACTGCATCGATGTCAAGAGATCTCACAGCAAAGCTGGTGAATATCGTACCCTCATGTATTGAAACCCTTGGTTCACTTACATTAAAGGGACTACACAATTGTTAACAGATCCCACAGCAAAGCTGGTGAGCATCATGGACTCACGTACCAAATTCCTTGGCTCACTTCTGTTCCAAGCACTACAGAGATGTCAACATACCTCATAGCAAAGCTGGTGAGCACAGTAAACTCACGTAAAAAAGCTTTGGTGCACTCCTGTTCCAGCGGATATCAACAGAACCCACAGCAAAGATAGTGAGCATCGTGCCTTCACGTATTAAAACCCTTGGTTCAGTTACATTGCAGGGAATAAAAAAACGTTAACAGATCCCAAAGCAAAGCTGGTGAGCATAATGGACTCTGTATACAAAATCTCTAGGTTTACTTCTCTTCCAAACACTAGAGAGATACCAACAGATCCCACAGCACATTCCTCAACAAGACGACTGGGATACCAACGTTAGCACCAAGCAAAAAGTTGTTCCCTGTCCACTGTAAGACATTTGACCTGTCCAAATAGTTTAAAGCGACGTGACGTCAAGACTCAACATGAGGCCTGTTACAAGTCTATACCACACGCCATGGCTGTTAGCTGCGACGTGCATATCACGTGACTGGGCTAGTCCAATCAGATGGCCAAACAGCCGTTGTTCTCGTTCGTCATGGGCTAACTCATGGTGACGTCACGGCTAACAACCATTGCGGATGGTTTAAAGTCCTAAAGCATCGCATAAAACGTCTTCTCCATTGTACGGTATATAAATAACATGTTTAAAAAGTCTAAAGCAGCATACCATGAGGACGATACATCAAATGGCCTAAACCTCCTAACAAAACTGTTCTTCTCCACAACCTGTTTGAACAACGTCCTAAGGCTCCTAGCAAAACTGTTTTTTTCCCGTGTAAGATAAAGTGTTCGCGGCGTATCTTGATTTTGCTCCAGAACGAATACAGATAATCGATTGTATGTTTTCGATAGCAGAGCACCTTGTTGATATCCTAGATGGTTACAAAAACAATGGCGGCCGTCGATGAAAGCCGCTCCCTCCTGGAAGATGTAGCCGTTCGTAAAATACCTGCAGGACTCACGATACGCTGCGCGCACAATAGATAACATATTTTAATGATTCAAAGTGATAAAAAGCGCTAATATCAGTGCAAAACATTAGTATTAGTATCACGAGAATCGTTAATGTAAAATCAGCAACTGTAGTAATGGAAATACGGAAGGCAACAAAAAAAGAATGAGAAACAAAAGGAACACGTTAGTTTGGAAGCATTAAGATTTAACAAGCCCCCCTTTCAGCCAAAACCTACATTGACTGCAATTAATTAAAGCTCTCCACTGCGTGGTAACGGGACTGTCTTAAAACAGTTGTTCTCTCTTCGTCCCAAGAGAGAAGGAAAGGACGTTATTTTGACTATACTTTCCATTTTTTCCCCTCAACGAAATAGCATGATTTCCGATTAAATGTTCAGGAATTAGAAACAATGTATCTTTTCTACATGAATAAGGATTTGTTTGAATACGGAATCATACATCAACTAATAAACAGACGAGCAAAATCACCACAGCTGTGGCACATATAATGATAGGGGGTGAAACCAGCCACAAGTCATATCACAGAAAAATTGAGCGTTATAACATTTTACACTTAACGCACCATTACCATCATTGGAACTGGCACTGCACGTCTTTATTGATAACTTTTCTCACGTTCGAAGTCGTTATTTGTACTCCCATGTTGTCCAGAGCGACCTGAGAGGCGTTTTAACATCGAGGTAAAAGCGCCGGTCATTGCCGGAAGTTGGCTGGGATAGCAAAAACTGAAAAGCTTCAGGGATGTTTTAAAAGTCAGCGGCTTGCTTGCTGAGCGCTGAGTTTGCTTGGTCTCGGCTTCCTTCGCTTCACCCATTTTCAAGCTGAGATTAAAAACGACGTTATTTGAAGCTTACTAAGCACAAACATGGCCGACGGCAACAAAATCAGTTATTATATCTCTTTTCTCTCTTTTATCGCATTATTAGTAGGGTTTAAGATGATGAAAGTAAAGACTAATCCATTGAGCTGCTGGCAGCTATCAATATCGTACTTATCACGCACGTAGCATGTAGATTTATCGATTGTATGATGATTGTTGCGATTGTTGCCCCGCGGCAATGGTGCATGCGCACATCGTGCCCCCATATTGGTTGCGTAAGCTCAGCGAACTTGGCACCCTTTTTCCTCGCTTACTGGGCTCGCCAGCGCAGCCGCTGACTTTAAAAACGACGGAAAGGTTTCTCGGCGGCAAGCGGCTTGAATTAAAAAACGGGAAAGCTTGCCTCGCTTCCAAGCGGCTCGCAAGCCGCTGACTTTAAAAACATCCTTTTCTTAGATCGCTCTGGACAACGTAGTGGTACAAATAATGACTTAAAACGTGAGACATGTTAACAATAAGAACGATCAGCGCGAGTTCCATTGATTATAATATTTATTATTAACAAAAAATGATTGTTTTACGATATGTTTTCTGGCTGGTTCCACCCCTTTCATTATATACAGTACTCTGTATCCATGCGACGTGAGAGCGTCGGACGGACAAGCCCAGACTTGATCACACGGGAACACAAGGTCGGGGGTCTCAGATTTGATGCCAACTTGGAACTGAAAACGTAGGCTTCTCGTCTCGTCAGACTGTGCCGACGTCCTTACAGGATTGAGGCATATGGCATTATGGTAAAATTGGTAAATTGTCTTAAAAACCAATTTTCGGATGGTAGAACGACGACTTTGAATTTAAAAATGCAAAATTGTGCCGACAGCACTATACTCACACAGCCACAACATGATAATACCGTTAAATAATTTTCGCCTTTAATTTAAAGCTGAAATGAAACGATATTAGTGATCTCACACGGAATAATGTTTGCGTGCCAAGCCATGCCATGCCGCACCTGCGTGTTTCACACGGTGTAATGTTTGCGTGCCGTGCCGACCAATGCTGCGCAGAAGCGAGCGACGACGGCCGCTGCACAACGGGCAGCTGGCCCGGAATGGCGCGGCCTGGCACTGCTCGGCACGCTTTAATTATTCCGTCTGAAATCCAAACGCACGCCGTTCCGTGCTGCTGGAAATGCCAACAAAGCTTCATTGCAGTTAAAAGTATCCCTCCTCCGGTTGTTGCCAAAACAAACGAGGCCGTCAACGTCCGGCTTGTAATTTAAATCATCTGAAATCAAGTCGCTGTGGCCCATCAGAACCTGCTAAAGGGGCTGGCCGCGTCCGGCTGCGGCCAGCCACAGGCCGCGACAAATTATGCCATGTGAAATCACTATATAAATACATGAAATGGTTTTAAAATTCCCAGAAAAACAAAAATCTACCTCACCATTCCTCTCGGAACAACACCAGCATTAAAATGAACTCATCCTTTCACTCATTATCCACAAGGTGCGCACCCTGAAATAAGTAATGCACCATACCACAACTGCTGGTCAACCAATCGTTACTCAAGTTTGCAGCGCCTCAAAACAAAAGGCGAAATTTTTAATTTAGAACCCCACGTGGTAGCAATAATTTTTCCGCAATTTTTTTTAGAGCTGTTTCGTAAGGAGTTTACAGGTACTACTCACCCTCCTATGGTTGTGGAAGGCCAAGACATATGATTGGCGACTGCTTGTAAATAATGCCGTGCAAGCCACGGAAAAGTGCCACATCTTGTGCATGCTCTGTTCCGTTTGTGGCACGTTTTTTCATCTGTCTCCCAGACTGGTGCCTAAAAAGAAAGCATCTTGTTTTTACCATAATCACAGTACAACAGTTGTCAAGTTACTTTCACTTTGATTACAAAACCCGAAACAGAAACCGAAATCATGTATCTTTGAAATATGGTTGAACGTAACGCAAACATACACCTCAAAGATGATTTATAAGCAAACTTTTTCCACCTGGTATGCAAAAGTTAAAGATGTATTATTAGTATTTAAGTATGTAGTATTAGTATTAGTATTAGTATTAGTATGTAGTATTTAAGAACCCAATTTAATAATTATCATTTTTGTCCTTCACGAGTTGCATCTCCAACTGAAAAAACCCGAGTGCTTGTGAGAGGTGTTTTATCAGCTTAGGAAAGCAACGAGTGACCGAGAAAAATCGTCAATACTTAAATTAGCTCGAGTGGCATTTCCAACGGTTAATAGAAATGAAAATGAAAAAAATTATTTGTTAATACCAAATGTTTTAAGTTATCAGTGGCACTACCAAAGATAATCCCACCACAGCTAGTTTAATACTGATAATTTTTGTTCTTCACGACTTGCATTCCAAACTGAAAAAATACGGAGCATTTGTGGAGGTTTTTTTTCTTTTAATCAACTACGGAATGCAACTAGTGATTAGAAAAAATTATCCATACTTAAACATCATTCAAGGAGTATTTGCAACAGATGATGGAAATACTGACTGATGGAAACACGAAGGAAAAAAAATTATAACATATCAGTATTATGATGTTATACGAGTTGTGCCCGTGCGCATGTTGCGCACCCCTCCCCCCCCCTCCCTCCCTACCCACCACCCGCACATCCCTGCTCCTGC
>JAHWFP010062819.1:0-10024 GCA_023313725.1 Lithobius niger
ATGCAGTGAAATGAGAATACAAAACGAATGATGCAGTGAAATGAGAAATGCTGAATAGGCAAAAATCAATTTCGAAAATTGTTGTGTAATGTTGCTCCTTACAGCAAATTTTATGAACAGCCTTCGTTTACCCTTATGGGGTTCTCTTTTATAATTAACACAGAAAGCATTTTGATAGCTGAAAGAAAAATAAAGTAAAACTTCACATGTGTTAAAAATAATAGATTTGCTCATTAGAAAGGGGGCTACTTTAGCACAGAACACCTATAGCAGTATTAACGTTGGGGGGAGATTTGAGCCATAGGATTTGCTGATTGAGTGAGCGAAGCGAAAGAATATCATCATTGTAAGACTGACTTGTTGAGTGCTCACTAACACCAGACCAATAGGTTTTCAAAGAAACATAATTTACGACGCATTGATATACAAAAGGTAGACCAGACCACACTAATTTTCAAAACTGTGCAATGTGCATTCAAAACCACCCATGTGTAGAACAGACTTCAGCAAGGAACTAACACCATTAGCCAGCAAAAAACTGTTTCATTCAACGATGCTTGAGCGTGCCAATTTTTGAAACGGTGCAACCTGTGGTTTTTGAGTCACAGGATGTGCTGATTGAGTAAACAAAGCGAACGAAAATCAGTGTTGTAAGACCGTCGTCATGAGTGTTCACCAAGCATAACCAGACGAACAGGTTTTCAAAGAAATTAAATTTGACGCCTCACTGACATACAAAACATAGGACTGACATCAATAATTTTTTTAATTGTGTATCCAACACCACCAGGCGTAGAACGGGCTTCTGCAAAGAAGTAACATTATCCACTCAAAACCAAAACTGGTATAAAAAGCTGCCAAGTTACCAAAAAGGATCTGCCTGTGAAGGTAGTGATATCATTAACCAGCAAAAAATTGTTTCACGAAACGATAATCGAGTGCACTAGTTTTTAAAACGATGCATCCAACACCACTCTTTGCCTAGCACGGGCTTCAGGTATAGTTACATTTAAAATACAAACAAAAACGTTAAGTGTGCCGTAAAAAAAAAGGTTATTTGATTAAAGTTTAACTTTACTTGTTAAAAGGTACACGGATAAAACTTGATTTTCTTTATGTAAAACTAGCCACATCGCTTGCTTCGCTCGTTCCATTGGCGTCGTCTCGCATCGCTCGAGGAGGTTCCTTATTGCTGCACATCTTTAAATAAGATTGGATATCTACGTATTTTTTCAACATTCGTCTGTAAGGATCATCCCATACTTGTAAGGCCTGTATTCTGCATCGCTTCGTTCTTCTTTGGCACTCTTTTGTTGTTACCTTTAGGGTCTAATGCAGGTTACATCGTAATGGTGGATTTGGAGTACTCGGAATCCTTACATGACTTTCATTCCGATTTTCCCTTAGGTCCAGAGAACAAAACACGAACTGAAGAGATGCTGTCGCCTAGTTTGCTACTCAGCATCGCAATCAAGTAATATCAACAGATTCGTTCCACATAAAAGATGTGTTACCATAGGAATCTTATTTATTACATGCAACGAGGCATGGTGGTCACGAAGATTCAGAAAGCAAAATATTTTACTGAAAAGTGTTGTCAGATTGAACATCGATTACAATGTCGCAAAGCGTGTTGCAGCTACTACCGACTTTAAACATAATACGTACAAAGCGCTGAATAACAATATTTTCGGTAAAAGTTGTCATAACTCGTGTACCAGGTAATTGTAAAATTAACAACTGACGAAAGCCGGTTCACAGGATTATGTGTCAATCTATTGTTGAATATTTCGAAATTTTGGTACCGAATCTAACCACGTACCTATTATATCGTAAGAAAATCAAGTTACACTGCCCTTTATTTGTAGGATTTGGCAACATTAGAACAGTCTAAAATGTGTATGTATAATTAGCCTTATGGGCATACGAGATGTAAACACGTTTCAGAATTGCAGCTGCTGAAATCCGATGCTGATTCGTTCCTTTATCACATCTTTATGCCCAACTAGCAGACATTCAGTTGTGTCACTCTAGCAAGTATCCAATTGGGCGCCCCTTGTTCAGCTAAATTAATAAGGAGTTGCCTGGAACATCTAAACACGAAGTACTGGGAACCCCAATTTGGTTTCATAGCTGACCATAAGTTTGTCTACATTGTCATTCACTGATAAATGTAAAGGCATAAGTGTTCTACAGAATGTAGTGCTGGTGATCATTATTTGCAATGTTTAACTGACCATACTTATACTTCTCCTTCAAGCAGTTAAACAAAACTATAGTTGTACCTGCCAGTCTAGTAGAAAGCCATGTTGTCAAACTGCCCTGCTTGAGGTTACATTGGCGATTGTTTCTGTTGCGGGCATAGAGAAGTCCTTCTAATTGGGACCGTTTACCTGTACACATTTTTAGGTACGTCTTCTGCATTGATGTGCGCTAAAAGGGAGGATGTCGCAATGTGCCACATTTGCGTCGATACGTTTGGTGTTTGGAGTTTTCGCTAAATGTCGCTACCAATCAAACACTCCCATCAACTTCCACGACTTGAAGGTTCCAGGCCGGTGTTTCCAAGACGTATTAGTAGCAACCAGGTGCTGTAAAGTAAGAAGTATAAGCCTCGAATCCCTCCTTCTTTGAATAGATGCCTACTTTGAATGAAGGCCGTATTTAGTTTTTCCACTACAATTTTTTGTCAAAGTAACTTTCATAAGACCCAAATTTCATTTCTTTAACGATTCAGGAATTTAAGTCTTAATTGGGAGTGCAACACCTTTGGTTGGCTCAATTCCGACTACTAGATGTCGCTAGCCTCCAGAACGTATTTCACATACGACCTTAGTTCCACTTATTCCAGTTATTATCCAACATAAAGTGTCTTGTGTCTAATGAAAGAATATCGAAATGCATAGCGTAGTTTGTCCAATTGAAAGGTAAATAAAAACTGTCAACGTAATTTCAATCCGATATCGAGGAATTAAGGCCTTTTCCTCATTAAAAAGGTGCGACCGATTTCAAATTAAACACCAAAATACCATAATATGCAGATGTTGTTTGAAAAGATCGTACCATCTCTAATGATATTCGAACGAAGAATAGGTATGTAATATGACGAGCGAAGGGGCGGATAGCAATCCATAATCGTCGGAAGCAACAGCATAATGAAGTTTCCCAAGCTATCAACATAAAACTAGCTATACTATTGTAGTGACACGTCGTTGTGTTTCTGAATATTAATAGTGACTTAGATTGCACTCCATGGTTGCAATACTTTACCCTATTTAATACACAGAGTGGGACAGTCAACTTTACCCACTATAGAACATATAGCCTACGTGAACTGATTGGAAACAAAAAAAAAAGTCCACTTAATGCAGAATGTTGTGATCTGGGAAATCGTATAGGCCTAATCACATTACCTTTGCTAGCTAGGACTTGGCTGTATTCTACTTGGTAATTTTTTAGCAAAGTTGGCTTCGAATTGTCTTGTATTTTTTTCTCTTCCTTCCTGGTTAATTTTTAAACCAAGTCGGCTTCGAATGGTCGTTTGTTTAAAGTTGTTCTTACCTGGTATAGCACTGCAAACAGGTCTATAGTAGTTTTGGTTATCTGTACCATAACATTTATAGTAATGGAAACCACTGCTACAAATGCCAGTGTACAAAAGTTCAGAGTAAATGAACATGGTCACAGTGTGGCAGCTATGCGATGGAAATGAAAGGCAAGCCACAAGACTGTATGATAAATGGTATCCCAATCGACAACAGCCGGCCCCATGAACCATCGGTAATCTTGTTGCCAGGCTTAGAGTGGGACGTTTGCTCAACCATGGCATAGACCACGACAGGATCTTATAGTGGGCAATAAAGGGCGAGAACAGATGGTCCTGGCTCTTGTGGCTCTCAATCTACACGTAAGTAGCAAACGTATTAGTAGACAACTAGGGATAAGCCACAGCACAGTACTTCAGATTCTGCACAGGGCATAGGTAACACCCATACTGTATTTATCTGAGTCAAGCCCTGACAGAGGATGACCTGTTCGGATACGGGGATTTTGCCTGGTTACGCAATGGTTGATGGATGACACCCCAACTGTTGTAGAGCACGTACTGTTTTCAGATCGGGCAACCTTTCATAGAAATGGCACAGTAAACAAGCACAACATGCATTATCAATCCGATCAAAATCCACACTGGTTAAGTCAGAACTACTTTCAAGTTCGGTTTAAAATCAATGTTTGCGGGCATCATTGGGGACGGTGTGATTGGTTCAATCTTTTTTGATGGAACCCTTAATGAACAAAGGTATTTGCAGTTCCTGTAAAGGGAAATGTTGAATTCCCTTTATGATTTCCCACTAGCGTTGAGGATGAACATGTGGTTCCAACAGGATGGAGCACCTCCCCACTATCATCTCTACCTGTTCGACAATGGTTGAATGACCAGTTCCCCAACTGCTGGATTGGCAGGGGTGGACCAGTTCCAGGGCCAGCAATGTCAACCGACCTTCCTCCATTGGACAACTTCCTTTGGGGTTTCATCAAGAACGAGGTGTATGAAACGGAGCCATTATCGCTCGACGAACTTAAGGATCTGATTCGAGCAGCAGTTGCAGACACCACGCCTGGCATGCTATGAAACGATCGTGCATCATTCGTTAGCAGGTGTGAAGAGCGCTTAGCACAAGATGGTGGGCATATCGAGCATCTGCATTAGATATTACAAAGGTTCCATTTTGATCTATGTACCATAGCTATGTGTAGGCCTATTGACTATAGGACTATTGGGTAAAGTTATCTGTTCCACCTGTACATCAACAAATCATAAATGCCAAAAAATATATCTGGAATTTGTTTGCAATGTAGGTAGGAGTGTTCTCGTATTAGAACGAAATAGTATCAGCCAGGATGATCTACAAATCAAAAAAGCAAAGTAGTAGTGCCAGCTCAATTATTCCACCTTTTTCACATGATATAGTTTTGTTTTCACCATCGCCTTTTTATTTTCACTCTCAGCTGTTTTCCTGCGATATTTTGCTCAGCGTAGTTCATTCTCCCCGACTTCAGGGAGGGGGTGGGAGAAGGAATAGAATGTGTGATTGGTGTGTAGCCGTTTCACCAAATCCCATTCCACCGAATTTTAATCCGATTCTTAATTTTTTGCGTTTCACTGAATCCCGTTTTACCTATTATTTATTTTCAAATTTGCGTGTCTTGCCCGTGCTGCTGCGCTCTTGCGGCTAAACATACATTAGAAACTATAGCTAATCACAAAGTATTGCCAATTAGGAAGGCTTCTTTAACTTCTTCGTTATTAAATGTTTAAAGAAAATTTTGATTCTGCGAAGTGGGATTTGGTGAATGGAAAATTCCTTTTCACCGAAGTTTAATTCCCACTTATATTTTCACGAAACGGGAAAAGTTTTTGGCAAAACGGGATTCAGCAAAACGTGAAGACATCGTATGATCCACAAAGTTTCGATGCCCCACTCCCCTTCCAAGACTCCCATTTGCCCATTCCCACATTTAAGTGAAAACAGCAGCTCCCACACCACTTCCTGCCAGCCCTATAAACCGCAAACCATTCGTATATGAAGGACCATATCAGTGCCTATGAATTCAATAAAGATTATTGACAATAATACGACGTCAGTAGCCCTATTGAAGTGGACATGCCAGAAACGCTATATACCTGAAATTTGTTTAGGATTTTTTCAGGATTTTTGGCTTTGGGTTGCAAGACAAAACAAAACAAAGCATACAGAAAAAACAGACCCCACCCCCCACTCCTAAACAAAATACAAAGAAGATCCAAACCCACAACAAAATAAAGAATTTCTGACCTTGCATCAGATCGAAAACCCGTCAGGTCGAAATGATCAAACATCCCATTGTATTGAATTATCATTCGATAGAAAATGTGTGGGCCTGTCCGAATTTTACCCATCAGATGGAATTGTTTTCTCATCAGAAGGAAATTTCTCCCCATCAGATATAGGTTTTATTCTGCCATCATATAGAATTGTTTTTCTATCTGATAAAATAAGGGTCTTGCTGACCATTACAGCATAACCAGTATTTTGTGCCGAAGAATGTTAATCAGTCCATAACACAGACAGACCTCATTATATATCTCTGTGCTATTGTTCATATCATTGAACACATACCTTGTTCTCAGTAAAGGAAGGTATCTCCGCTCCTTTTTCATATTCGTGATTTGCATATGTTACACAATTTACTAAAGTCGTTCAACTCAACGAAAAGCCAATCACATGCATTTGAACGATGTTAATGCCAGCTAAGAATTAATTGTAGATTCAAATTTTGAACTTGATGTTGAAAGCTTTCAAAAGCAAAAATATTTGCGATATTAATATTCAGGTGAAATTATGGCAAGAAGGATAATGGTTTTAGGTATTTGGGAAAAGTTAGACTTTGATACGCGAGAAAATAAAAGACAAACGTAATTTCATTTTGCTATTTTTTTTATTGTTTTTTTCTTGGTGTGATGTTACCTCTTCAGGATCAAGGCCAGGAACTTGTTTTTAACTAAGGAAAAATAAAAAGAGAAAATTAAAACAAATTTCAACTATATAATAGCCATACGTATGAGACAAGTACGATCGTTTATGCTATGCAGACAAATAGGGAGAATTCTGTCAAACAACAAGTAATGTTTTCAATTAAGTAAAAAATACATTGTTAAATATTTCTGGGTATAGGCAAAAGAAAATTTTAAAAATAAAAAATAAAAATAAATTGAAGTAAAATACACATCTTTATTATAATATCGGAGGCCGGCTAAAAGGAAAGCCTAAAGCCTAAAGGAATACTGCTTCTCCCCTCCTTGCGCCCACATTGAAAATGCACTCTCCCACTCTACCTTCAGCCGAAAAGGAGCCAGGCACGAGTGATCGATCAATCTGACAAGTCGTCGGGAAAAGTGCCGGGAAAATGTCCCGGAAAATGTGACCGGCCCCGTGCATAGCACGGGCTTCCTATAGTTGTTAAATATTTCTGGGTATAGGCAAAAGACAATTTTAAAAATAAGAAATAAAAATAAATTGAGTTTAAAATTAAAAAAAAATTTATAAATTAAGAATTAAAATATAAAAATAGAGTGTACACCAGGTGAATCGTGTAAACTTCTAATTTTCGACTAGTATACGGCTGGTACAAAAATGTCACAGATTATTTCTGCTTACTGGTTAATAGTTACTGGTGTTACTAACCAAGTAAATATTTTAAATTTTGGAGGATAAACTCATATGCCATACTTTCTTCACGGCTCCATTCCTGCAAAAATATTGAATTATGTTCAGATTTTACTAAATAGGCATTGTAATGGAGTATCTGTAAAGTTTATTTATGCCTTGGTATTGCTTTCAGTGAGAATCATTTATATTATTTTATAACCATTGTACATAATCTATGTTACAGCATTCTGTATAGATTATTTCTACCTTGGTCAGTTTTCTGAAAGAATGATTTATGCCACTGAAACGCTGTCCACAATTGCAATTCACACAATGGTGTAGCAATTCTGCAAAAATGACTTGTACTCTACTAAAATTATCAAAGAGAATAATTTCCACCACAATTCAGCTTCCTGCAAGAACGGTATATGCCATACTGAAACTATCTACAAGGGCATGCCACGAATTGGTTGAGCTATCTGCAAGAATGATTTACGTCGGGTAAAACTATCTGCAAGAATGATTACTACACGTTTCAGCATTCTGCATATAAAATTATTTACCTCATGTTTTTATTTTTCTACAAAAAATAAGGTATACCATAGTAAAACGTTTCGCAAAAATAATTTACTATTGCGTAGTTTTCTGCAAGAATAGTTTGCGACACTAGCTGAATACAGCATAACATATGCTGCAGCGTCTAATACTGCCACTCACTCACTCAACCATGGACCTTTGGTTCTGGAACATGCACAGCAAGTGTGACCTCACCTGAGCTGATCTAGTGGCATTGTTTCGTGTCCCATTGGTTTAGGTTTCGTTTTAGCCATGTATGATGAAAGCTGGTGTGAGAAAAAGTAAGCAAGCAATTACCTTAAATCCAGGTGAGTTTGACTTAATGGTACGGTTTAGTTTGTCGATGCTTGTTTGTTTCATCGTGCATATGATTCTATGAGTGTGGATTTTCAAGTTGGAACCATACAGTTGTTTAGTGGCAGTTCACATCTGTATTTGAATGTTGCTCTCATTGGAGCTTCTGTTTGTGCAGATGTCTTTCAAATCATTACTGTCTTTGCATTCTACTCTTCTTACGCCCTAAGTAGCACTGAGCTAAGCGTATTAATACAGTAGACTAGCGCCTTCGCTTGCTCATTCCGCTGCGTCTCGCGGCGCTCGAGGAGATTTCTTGTTGCAACTCATATGGTTCTGACAGACACTCTCAGAAAAAAATTATCAAACAAAGTGATCCAAATAATGTGCGTGTTTTTTTTAGTGCACAGTTCATAATACAAATGATAAACAAAACGAAAAATGGTCAAATAAGTTCAATGTAGCAGTAGTGTTTCACGTGTTTTCTTTTATCCAACGTAGAAAGTCAGTCATTTTTACTACTGAATAAATATTTATCCTGCAACTTACTAAAAGTGTTTAAGACAAAGTGCTGCTTCTGATGACAAACACTGATTTTCGTTCGCTTCGGTCACTCAATCAGCGCAGCCTCAGAAACGTGACCACCACTACAGCCGACCACCATGAACCATACATGAACAGAACACGGCACGGTTTTTAGTTTGAACAAAAAAAAATGGGTAAATAATGTCATTCTAGAGTTGTAATGTTATCATTCAGTATCTATACCTGTTAAACTTTTGTGCTGGGGCCAATGACCTTTTATCCAACGTAGAACGTCGGTCATTTTCACTATGAATAAATATTTTGTCCATGTTACTTACTAAATATATTTAGGGAAAAAGCGCTGCTTCCAATGACGAACGCTGATATCGTTCGCTTCACTCACTCAATCAGCGCAAACATTACCTCCGAGACGTGACTGAATCAATGTAACCACCAAGAACCACACCCGACTTGTAATTTGTGTTAGTACTACACTCTACATGGGTTTTCTTGTTTCATTTTATTTTTAGAATTTTTCTTTACGTCCTGCTCAGTACAGATTCTTCCATTAGCTTCTTATCACGTTCTAATGATCCTTCACTTGGAGAAACAACAGCACAGAGACAAGTGAAAACGCCACGGTTTGAATGTAAGTTAGGCCTACACAAGACACTTACTCATAGCCAAATAAAAGCTTTTTTATGTTTTAGCACAACTAAGGAGGGAACCGGTTGATATAATATAGTAGATGGTAGAAATATGCGCAAGCATAATTTCTCCCATGGGGCAGCTTTATGTAAGAATGGCTACCAGAGTAGAGCATCCTGCAAAGATTATTTATGTTGTGACTCAGCATTCTGCAAGAATAATTTTAGATATCAATTTTCCTCTAGCGCCATTTACACAATGGTTCCACTTTCTGCAAGAATAAATTACGCTATGGTAAAACTATTGAAAGGATTATTATTTGGCTTTTTACAAAAATTATTTACACCCCGGCATAGCTTTTCATAAGAATTAGTTATGCCACGGTAAAATTAAATTTTGTGAGGATACTTTATGGCTTTGGATTTCAGCAAGAATAATTTATGACATAGAAACAATCCACAAAGACAATTCATGCTACTGTTCAGCTGTCTGCAAGCATTAATTATGAAACGATAAAACTTCCCACAATAATTATGACATGGGCCAGTTTCCTGCAAGAAAGATTCATGTGATGATAACCGTCTGGGAGGATAAATCAGCAATGTTATTACATTGTGTAAAGTTGTGACATGGTGCAGCTTTCTGTAAGAAAACAATTGACCTTGGTAAAAACCATCAAGCAGGATATTGTGCTTTTTACAGCAGCATGCATTATTTTAAAACAATGGTTCAGATTTCTGAAAGAATGAATTATGCCATGGTAAAACTGTGAGGATGGTTACTCCAGTGAG
>JAHWFP010062824.1:0-11585 GCA_023313725.1 Lithobius niger
GCACATTACGGCTTTGTTTTATTACTTACTCATTTTAAAATGACGATGTATTTTAACAGCTACAGTCGAGCCTGCTGAAATTTACTGGCGACCACCTGCTAATAAATATGGCATCCTGGTCGTGTACTGGAGGTTATTACCCCTGTCTTACTCCGGAAATAGCTGATATCAGTGCAAGAGACTCGCAGTGACTATTTTCTTTCAATACTTCATCACTAATGAGCCCAGCGCCGAAGAAAAAACAGCAGAGGAGGCAGCCGCCCCAGGCACTGTGAGGGAAAAGGGCACGAAAAATAATGCGGCCCACATCCGTAAATAAAATGATAATAAAGCAAAGTTCAACTTTAAAAACGATCGTTGAAATGCAGAGTTATTTTTATCTTTTGCCTACCTGCCGTACCTCTTCAAATAACACTAGCGAAGTATCCCCATACGTATACACACTCACGTGTTGAACTTTACCCAACAGCAGACATCGCTTTTCAAATATTTTCAACCTCCCATTCTCTGTTGCCTCGTACAAGTGCAGCAATTAATAAAACGTCCTAAGATCCACGATGTCTCAAAATTGCTGTGCGTATCCATGAATTCTGTTAATTGAATTTAGGCGTTCAGCCTGTCTTAAGTAAACAGTGACATCACCAACAATTTCGCAGCATATAAAACTTTAAAATTGCCCTTCTAAACTTGGTTTGCACGTAAAAATTGCCCTTCTAAACTTGGTTTGCTTTTTATTATGTCATTTGTATCATTAAGCAAAGAATCGTTCCTGCGGTTGCAGTGTGTACTGGCCTCGTCTAGGTGGCACTGTGGCGCGATCACTTTTACGTAGACTTGTAAAACGAGCTACGGCTGTTTGCCGTGATGTCATCACGAGTCAGCCACTGACAAACGAGAATATCGGATGTTTGGCTGTCTGATTGGACCAGCCCAGTCACATGATGCGTGCGTCACGGGAAACAGCCTCGGCGCGTGGTTTAGGATGGGGATTTCAATGGTTAGCAATAAAGTTGGTTGCTAAACGAGCAGTACTGCCCTCGGCCGCTAACCTAGGCACTAACTGAATGTAGGAGAGGGGGACAAAGGTTTTACGAAGAAAAAATCTTAAGAAATCTGTGAACACTAACGCTTCATCCAAGTTCACACATTTCTTAATGCGCGTACACACGAATACAAAACAGATAATGGGATTCTACTCTATCGTTTACCCATCCACTACGAATTAACAGCGTGATAGAGATGACGAAGGCTGATCTTTTCCGCGTTAACCGTGCGAAAAATCTACGTTTTATGCACTCCGGCCCTTA
The DNA here is from genome assembly GCA_023313725.1 of Lithobius niger. Lineage (NCBI taxonomy): Eukaryota > Metazoa > Arthropoda > Chilopoda > Lithobiomorpha > Lithobiidae > Lithobius > Lithobius niger. The sequence goes on from JAHWFP010062824.1 coordinate 1,308, forward strand.
CCAAACTGTGAGGGATCTGTAAATAGGTGAAGTTGGTTAGTCTTTCTCTCCCCTTTTTCGCGTGGTACTGGACGTACCAGTGCTATTTTCTTTTCTACCTCTACTTGCACATGCGTCAAGAAACGCTTGTACATGAACATACGCCCTTACCAGGCTGGCTGCTTGTAGCTGCATCGCATCGCAGGATTGTGTAGCAAAGACTTCAAAATCGGTTAATGAACGCCACCTAACTATCTTGAGTGTTGCAATTTTGTCTTTGTACACGTAGTAACTCATCGCTTCGCACGAAATTTGCTTCTGTCTGGAGAGGGCGTTAAGGCCATGCCACACCGCACTGTTTTGTCTGCCATGTCCGTCGTCCGATGCCTCAAATCTAACCTCTGGGCCCAACGCCGAGCCTCCGTTGCGTGTCCGACTCCTTTCGAAAAGTTTCATATTGCTCCGGTTGACGGACGGGTGGAGTTGTCCGTCAGCCAATCAAAACGTTTAGCACCACACGTGCCTTTCTCTTGGCGCTTGAGGAAAAGATGGCGGCTGCACACCGACCATCGAAAACTACCGAAAGTAGAAGAGAATAAGTCTAAAAATAAGTGTACATAACTACTAGCAATGCAAGCATTCGCACAAATTGGTTTTAGTGGCAAGAATGACCCCAATTCAATGCGTACCTACAGTTTTGCATTCTGACGATTACATTCCTTTTACTTGGGGGATGTGGGAATAAATAGGTCAGCAAACGTTCAGGCGGAGAGGTGTGGCAGTGTTCTCCATTGGAGACGAAGCCGGACAACGGAGACGGTGATGTTGCAGTGTGTACGGGCCTTTAGTGTTAGCCAAACGTTTGTATGTTTTCTCGGACGCCGCGTTTGCTTTCACTGTGAGTGAATATCACACTTGTAGAGTCTACACATTTACTCTTAAGAGTCTACGGGTGGGATATTTACATGTTTTTGCTCTTGTTAGGGCTACCTGAATCATTTGAGGCTTTCCCTTAGCTGAATTCGTCAATAACACTCGTTCAACATGTGGCTAAACGGGATCGAGACACACAACGAGTTATGGAACATGCAGCAAAATTATCTTGGAGGGTCCGCCTTATGCCACTCCTGATCAAACCTAACCCTTACGCAACATTTGTAGCTCGACTTCTCATCGTAATTACGCAATTCAGAAGGAAGTGCCACAAAAATCGGCGACAAAAGAACCAACACGAACGCTTTGCTCACTCGCTCTCACACAATGGCGGCAACGGGGAAGGAAGGGTTATTGCAAGTAGTCGGACGCCAAGTTAGAATAGAGTTTGCGGGTGGCAATTGGACCCGATTCCCCATGGGAAGTTCCCCACCTTATCGAACGGCGTTTCATCTCCCATTTCCGGCTGTAGCGACAACGATACGTTTTATGGCCCAAGCCAGGGCTATGGCAGCACCGTTGGTCTTTGACGTCAAGCACGGTCTTAAAGCTGCATGGCTATGATTGGTTGGAGGGCGGAAGTTTACTCCTTCATCCTCCACCTCCTTCCTTAGACGGGTTGCAGGCCCTTTTCACCTGTGACCATCTGATAGCCGTGCCGCTGCGCGAATTATTAATTCGGCTTGAAACCTTTGCTCCACTTGGCAGCCTTGCCGGAGATAGTGAACAAGCCTTTATGAGACGCGTAACGGTCGCAGCGCTTCCGTCTAGGCCGTCAGATATACGGCTTGAACTTGCCACTGCGAGTGTGCGCAATTTGCTTTTGCGTATGCAGTTGAGGAGGAGGAGGAGGATACTGCCTTCATTTGCTGGGTGTGTGCCGGAATATAAAGTTTTACTCGTCGTCCGACGACTGCTCTATTGTGTTTGTTCGCGGCTTCTTGGATAATTTATTAAAGCGGCCATCACGGGAACAAATAGTAGGTTTTGAAACTACAATAACAAAACTATAAAGACCCAATGGTAACAAATTAATAGGAAAGCATAGGATGTGTAGTCATGCATACATGAAAGTTGGGCAACACTTTCCCAGCTAACACATTTAAAACTGTTAGGTTCACATGGTTTTACAATTTATTTAAGCTCACGACGTTGTATTCATATAGCAGAACCAACTGATGCAGTATTCCGTACAGAAGGAATTTACAAAGAGTCGTGTTAGTACCAAGTAGGTTGGACAGTGTTCAGGCTCTTTTCCATCCTTTGATGAGAATACTGCACAATTCGCCGTATTTGTATGCTACAAAAATTTTAATACCATTTCGTTTTGAACGAAAAATTCGCAACACCAGGCTTCACCAGTACTAGGAAGTCACTGAAACAAAATTAAATTTACTGATGGTATGGTGTTCAAAGAACCATGAATGATTATGGAAAGCCGTATAGAAATTATTCAATCCCAAATATTTTCAATAAATTGCTACGCAAATTATTGAATTATAAAAGTAAAAGGACAGTGAAGAAAGAAGTGAAGTGAATTTCACGAAAAATGATTTTGACACTAAATAATGAGATGTTTAACACTAAGCATAAGTTAGGTGTTAGTGAACGCAGATGAGGTTTGGTATCGGGGAGTTAGGGATAATTTTTTTTTATCTTGGGGGCTATGTGTGTAATATTTTTTATTTTTATTTTTTTATATACATACTGTTTATTTATCCACATTGCATCTCGAAGTCCGTTGGACTTGTGTGGGGTTGCATTATATCTACGTACATTACATGTATTACATATAAATGTGATTTAAGGTCCTACATTCATCCAACAGTAAAATAAAAAGCATTACAACAACATATGCGATTTCTTGAGGCACTGTTTTTCGAATACCTATATTTTTATAATACCTCTATATCATTTTATTAGCCAGTTTTTTTTTATTATTATTTTTTGTTATTTTTTAATAACCAGTTTTTTACTTCTTTCTTGATCTGTTTAAAACCTGTTAGGGTCATAAGATTATTGGGTAGCTGATTAAAGGTCCAAGGAATGTAATATTGTGTATTTCTCATTCCGTAGCAATTTTTCACTAAAGGTATTTCAAATCTCAGACTTCTACTGTTTAGATATGTTGTTTTTTTTACATCTTTTACCTTGTGTTCAGATTTAAAATAGTTATTTAAGATTATTACGTAATTCCTAAGATTTTTAACATTTAGAATTTTGTGTTCTTGAAATAAGTCGTTGGTTTTTTTTTTTATAATTTAGTGGTTTAAATAGAGCTTTAACTAGTTCGTTTTGTGTTGTGTTCTCTGAATTTTGTCTAAGAGATATGAAGATGTTAAACCATAGAATTCTATCCCATATCTTATATTACTTGTGACTAACGCATCATACAATATGTGTTTGTTTTTATTGCTGAGAATTGGGCTTAATTTATAACAAATTGGTAATAATTGTCCTAATTTTTTTTATCAGGTTATCTATATGATGGTTAAACTTCCACACATTATTAATACACAAACCTAAGTAGTTAGCCTTTGACACTTTTTCTTACTTTTATGCATGTTTCGGAGCATTTTTCTGAGAAGCTACAATGTTCGGTGTGTATCAGCAAATCTGTCACCTCATATTTATTGTCAGACGACGTGATATCCATAACAGCTGTTTTCAAATCATTTATAAAAACATCATTTTCGAGGAACCAGTCGTTTATGTTATTAAAATCTTCTTGAAGATTTTTTTCCATCATAACTAAATTTCTATCTGACGAGATCTCACATTTTCTTACTTGGTCAACGACGTCATTAATATATATTATAAACAAAAGTGGCCCCAGTACAGATCCCTGGGGTACTACGTACTTAATTTCCTCAGAATCACTAGTGGAATTTCCAATTCTAGTTTTTGCTTTTCGATTATTCAGGTAGCTCGTAATAATATTGCTGCATTTACCTCTTAGGCCATACAATTCACATTTATTTATAAGAGTAGTATGATCTATTGTATCGAATGCTTTTTGTAAGTCCACTAGGATCACTTTAGTAAAGTAACCATTATCTTGATTCTGTGTTATTTTGTTATTAATAAGTCTTAGTGCATCGATGGTTCCTTTATTATTTTGAAAACCAAATTGTCTTTTTTTAATAATATTATATTTTTCCACAAAACACATGATTTGTTAAAAGAAAAATTTTTCTATTATCTTATTTATGTTGGACAGAAGTGATATTGGTCTATAGTTATTTAAATTAATTTTGCTATCTTTCTTATGAACTGGTCTCACAACTTGTACTTTCAATTCTTCAGGCCAAATTTCAGTGTTAATTATGGAATTTATTAATTTGGTTAGATATAATGAAGAGTTGTCAATTGAGCCAATTAGCTGCTTCATATAAATGCCATCAATTCCCACTGATTCTTTATTTTTTATCTTTTTGACTAAGTTTTTTATGTCATTAGCAATACGTGCAGGATTCCAATTGTTGCAGAGTTTCTTTTAATTTTATTAATTTTATTAGTATTATTCATACATTTTTTCTTCCTTGCGAGAAATTGTCGTCTTAATTTTGGAACAACATTTGCAAAATTTAAATTTACCCTATTACATAGTTTGTGCACAGGTTCATTTGGAAAAGATTCCTGTATTATTTTGTCGATACTGGCTTTAGGCTTGCGACCTGCAATATCATTTATGTGATTCCATTTTATTTTGCTATTCATCGTTACCGAGTTTATTATTTTTGATAGGTGGTTTTGTTTACTTTCCCTTAACTCCTTTTGTATTCGTGTTTTAATCTTTTTATACTCAGCACACAATTGTTCGTTTGGATTGGCTTTAGTTTTTATTTTTTTCCAAAGTTTATTTTTTACGTTAATTAATTCTACCAAATTGTCAGTTATCCACGCCTTCTTTGCTTTCGTGAGCTTCTTTGGCACCTGACTTGTTTTATATGTATCAGTTGTAGTATTTTTTATACTATTATACATGTCATCAGGATTATTTTCATGCTCATTTAGGATATCCCAGTTCACCTTATTTAGTTTTTTAATTATTGTGGCATCATCAAGATGAACCCTAACTTCATTATTTATTAGTTGTATTAATGGATAGGGATAATTTTATACCTTGCGACCTATGTGTGCAGTTTTGGATTATTGAAGGGTATGATTATTTTATACCTTTGGAACTATGTGTGTAATTTTGTGAATTGTATTATCGGATAAGGTTAATTTTTTTAACCTTGGGGGTATGTGTGTAATTTTGTTAGTTGTGTTAAGGAATTAACTCAAACGTCGTATATGAATTGTTTTTATTTTGTATTCCACTTGCACAAGCTCTACAGAGCTTCAAGTCATTTTTTGTAATAAATTTATTATTATAATTACACCATGCCTCACAATTACAATAAAAAATTATGTACAATAGCCATATTTTGTTGAAAGTGTATTCTGTTTCGACAGCCTCATTTAAAAATAATAATAAAAGATGGCAGTGTAATTTACTCTGGCAGCAGTCCATTCCTAACGTTTCACCACACTATTAGAGAAGAAAACGGTCTTCATTCTCTGGAAAATGGAAGCGTCAATAATTTAGAAAGGTGATCCCCCTCTGTAACATTACATGGGGTTAAGAAAAAAAAGAATATATATGGCTCGAACTTGCCACTGCGAGTGTGTGCAGTTTGCTTTTGTGTACGCACTTCAGGAGATGGAGGTGGAGAATCCTGCCCTTCATTGCACTTGAGGAATTTAAGGAGAAGGATCCTCCCTTCATGTGCTGGGTGTCTGCTGGATTATAAAGTTTTACTCACGTACGACGACTGTTTGTTTGTGTTTGTTCGCGGGTTCTTGGATAATTTATTAAAGCAGCCATCACGAGGACAAATAGTAGGTTGTGAAACTGCAATGACTAAACTCCAAATACTCAATGGTAACAAAATAAACTAATGGGAATGCATAGGATGTGTGGATCGTGCCAGTCGTACAAAAAGGAGTACGTTAAGTGATGTCACGCTTCATTCTGCGTAATTCCAGTGTGTCAGCCTTTAATAATTCGAGTCGTTTTTGTAATTAAAGTGGGATAAGTCCGACAAACCTTTGTAACGATTTGCAATACATTTCCACACGACCAATATCCTTGGCAAGATGGGGCGACCAAACGGGGGTTGCATACTCCAAAATCGATCTAACAAAAATGCCAAAAGCTCAAAACAAGGTTTTATGAATTTATTTTAATAATAGCTGCTATCTGTATAGTCACTCTACCTACATTGCAGCATATAAGGTTACTATCAAACCACACCCCAAGATGATAGGCGATGCAGGGGGCAGACCGAGGAGGTATAATTGTAATCGTCGTTAGCCGCACACGAACGAACTCCCAATTTAGTCGTCTGGCTAGATCAACATGACATTTAGTATTACGTGTAACATCTGCCATTTGGTTATCGACTTTAACTACCTTATCGTACAATTATTGTTGATGAGTTTGATTATTTACAGTTAACTCTAAATGGTCACACTTGTTGACAATTGTACGATACAATTTAACATTGTCAGTGACGTTTGGATTTGCCACAGCAATACCTTGTGGCTGAAGGTTAGAAATATAAGGTTTGACCAACAACTGAACCCTGAGGTACTCCACTCGTCACGAGCTTAGATTTCGAAGCAATTCCATTAATGGATACATGTTGAGACCTATTGAACAGAATACATCCACTTTATGAAGAACTTTAGAAAGTCCTAACTTTCGTGTGATCATTGTTAAGTCGGTAAATTTGTTGGATCACGATTCGAGTTCGACTGGTATATTTTCTATTTCCAATTCAAAGGCTTTGATTTAAAAAATGGTGAAAAATCACAATAGATTGATCAAAGCTAGAGCATGCTAAATCAGTTAAAGTTAACCAGGATTGGCAAGTTTTTGACATGTGATAGGTTTTACCCAGTTTTTACCATGGTTTTTTACTGTACTGTCACATTATTATAGCCCCCCCCCCAAAAAAAAGAGAGGTAAAGAAACAAATAAAAAATTATAACGATTAAAACCTGTTTATTGAAAACATAATTTTTCAAAGCCATTATGTCACAGTGTGTTTTGTATCATTAGTCATTAAGTCTAGTAATTACTCCTTTGAAATTGTTCCACAGAGTCATTGTCATATTGAAAATTCCGAGCTTTTGGAGTTTTTATTTTACGATAATGAAGAGTTCATTTATTTACACCTGTAATCTCCGATAAAATTTGGGCAGTTCATTCATGATTTTATTGGTTTTTGACCGTTTTCGACAGTTTACGCATGGTTTTTGACATGTCACGTCAAAAACTGGTTTTCGACATTGAAAATCAAACCCTGAAATTACCTCCTTGCTTAGTATTCGTATATTCCGGATGTCACAAAGCGTCACTGCGTATAAATTTGTAATAACTGGTTGTTCTAGAAAACCCAGTGTATTCACTGCTTTTGTAGTTGCAGACAGTAATTTCTGTAGTAATATAGGATTCGAACTGTTTCAACCTCCCATTAGGCAACCATACGATCTGTAAAGATATGACGGAAGATATATACAGATAGTCATAGGTCATCGGATGCACCTGCGATTTTGCATCTACGGTATATTCTATAATATCAGACTGCGGCCATCACAAACTCACGAACGGGATGATTTAGACGCTCAAATATATAGTCGTAGTTTAAAATATCATTCCGTGGCAGTAATACGTTAATGTTGACCCCGGAATGTGCACTGTGCAGGCACATTTCGAATTTGAAAAATTGACCTAAAGCTTTGTGAAGTTTGAAATAGGGACTAACGGTTAATCTTCTCTTGGCTAGTCCAAACTCTACTACAGCATGGGAAAAAGGATGAATTAAACAACGATTCTGCTTTGCAACATTTTCAAAAATTAACTTGCTACATTTTTTGACTTCCCACATTACCTGACTTGATGGCTTGGTACATTGCTACTGGCCAGACAAAATACACAAAAACAGTGTAAAATAATCCAAACATCGAAAATCCTGCATTAGAAATAGCGTAGTACAGTAAACCACCTATTTACCTTTCCGTTTTGTCAATGACAGCCAACCATTTCCAAATGCCAAAATGCCTTTTGCCGGTAAGGGTTCCCCACTCCTCTACTGGCGTAAAGCCGACTGTGGACCAGTTATTAATTCCACAGTTGTTAAGATCACAGCAGTGCGTGGGGTTCAATAGAGCAGAGTCAAGTGACGTCATATTGGCTACGAGAGCGATAGCAGCAAGGGACACAAGATTAAAATGGAGGGTTAAACAACGGCACTTCTAGTCAAGGCAGTGCTTTGAGTGCGGATTTCGTAGCCTTAAAAAATCGTTGTTTTCTCAAATCCCTTACGCTGCGAGGTTGTAATCGGAAAATAAAGATTCCACTTGCTTAAAAATGTCGGCATCTGCCAACAAATCGACAAAAATCGCGCGTTATATGTCTAAAAAATCCACTCTTAACAGCATTGTCTTCAGTAAGACGCTCTTCCTTTACCCTTCCAGCAACCTTTGCCTTAACTGGCTCCAGCATAGAGTTATAAACAATAATACTACGTTGTGTCACTGCACTATAGAGCAGTGACACGACGTAGTGTTATTGTATGTAACTCTATGCTGGAGCCTTAATGGGTTAGCTGCAAGGGGCACAGCAGAGAGAAACAGAAGGGCGTCATACTGAAGCCGATGCTGTGAAGAGTCATTTCTTAGAGTGATTTAAGCCTAAGAAATCCGCTCTTCCGTTGTTTTTCCCTCCACTTGTATGCAGTGCACCTTGTAGTTATGCCCTCCAAAACCCATACTGGTGCCAATCTGGTGCCAATATGGCGGCAAATGTCACTGCTCTATTGGTACGGAAGACGTTTGCGGCCATAGGCAGTGGAGAAGCAATTCTAATAAATGCAAACGGCTAATAAAGGTTTAAATAAGCATACACAAGTTGTTGTTAATATTATAAAGGAATGGTGGATGGGAATTCGAGTCGCGCATTTCTGACGAAACGTTCGTGCATATAGGTGGCATATACTGTACCGAGCGTCATTTCTAATGTATGATTTTTCGCTGTTTGGGGGGGGTTTACCGCTTTGTGTTATTTTCGTTGATTTGTGCATATTTATTTAACCGAGTTATACGTATACTGTGACAACACGAAAGGGAGCTCGGCATTCCCCGAACGTGACAATACAATTATCTTGGTAACGATCGTAACTTCATGAAATTATACGGGTAAAGAAACATTCACGCAAAGAAACATTGGCATTCACGGAACGTGGAAATAATGGCGGGAGGATACATGTCGTAGTGCTTGCAAACCAGCTGCAACTAATTGTGAAAATCGGCTGTATTCTAATTCTGCAAACCGGCTACAAACTGCCTGCATTCGAATTGTGCAAATACCAGATGCAAACCTGCGGCATTCTAATTGTGCAAATCGGCTGCAAACCAGCTGCTTCTCATTGTGCAAACCAGCTGCACTCTTAATTCTGCAAACCAGCTGCAACCTGCCAACATTCGAATTGAGAAAATACCGGTTGCAAACAGGCTGCATTCTAATTGTGCAAATACCAGCTGCAAACTGGCTGCATTCTAATTGTGCAAATCGGTTGCACTCTAATTCCGCAAACCAGCTGCCACCTGCCTGCAAATCGGCTGCAAATCGGCTTCAAATCAGCTGCTTCTAATTGTGCAGACCAGCTGCATTCTAATTCTTCAAACCGGCTGCAAACTGCCAACATTCGAATTGTGCAAATACCAGCTGCAAACTGGCTGCATTCTAGTTATGCAAATTTGCTGCAAACCAGCTGCTTCTAATTGTGCAAATCTGCTGCGTTCTAATTCCGCAAACCGTCTCCAAACCAGCTGCATTTTCAATCACGCAAAATATTCACTTTCTTTTGCTTGGGTAATAAAATAAAAGTTTTGTTATACAGATAACCAGAACACTTGTTGCTATGAAAATGACGGCAAGTTAGGGATGAACGAGGATCCAGCCAGTGCCTGCGTGTTGGGCAATCTGAGAAAGCCTATTATCTATTCGGCTAACCTAAATCCTTGGCTTGAAAAGAAAATACTCCATACCTTTTTGCAAGAAAATAACATTAACCATGGGGTCATCTTATGGCCTCGTCTAGTGACCACGTGTCGAAAAAATAGTACACCCGTTTCTAAACGGGAAATAAAGTAATGGAAGAATTACGAAGTAGTGGACAGAAATACTTGCTCACTTGTCGTCACTTCCAGTCACTTGTGGGCCATTTCCACTTCGTACTTCCTGTTTTTTTTATTCTTCTTAACTAATTTTTGGACGCTGAATCTAATGGTGAAAACCGTTTGTCTCTATCT